>CAWTZC010001636.1:0-127969 GCA_963919715.1 Microtus obscurus | reverse complement strand
TCAATAAGAGGCTGGAACTAATGGGCCAGGCAGTGTTTAAATGAATACAGTTTGTGTGTTGTTATTTCGGGGCATAAGCTGGGCCATGCGGGTGGCCGGGTACAGGGTCACAGCCCTGCTGCTCTATATTACAACAAATTGGCACCCAACGTGCTAATGAACTCCACATAAAACCTGAGAGGGCTTAAAAAGGAGAGAGAGAGAATTTAAGACAGCTTTTTGCTGTTTCTGGGTTGCGTGCCCCAAAGAAATTGTCCTGACTCAGCAGCAGGAAAAGACTGGCTGTTTTAAAATGCCGGCTTTCTGGGCTGTGCCGCCATTACGATCTCTGTCTGGCTCCTGGGGGAGACAGAGCTTTTGAATGGAGCATTTGGACTAAAGCTCTACGGCTTGCTTGATGGCAATGTGGACTGCTGTATGCCTGGAATTGTGCACAGCTCAGGGGCACCAAATGGCTCTGAGGCAGGAGCAGCTCAGCTCTGCCATGATGAACTGAGCTGGTCTCAAGCAGGAACTACCGTAATTACTGTGATAACGGCGCACTTAAGGTTTAGACTTTACAGGACACAGGCAGTACCGTATTACCCCTACATGGTGCAACTTAAGTTTTTAAGAAGTGCTTAACATTTTAAGAAATGCTCCTGGATAGTAAAAAAATTACAGATTCACAATAAAACAGATTCAGACAGACCACTAAATGGATCACAGTGTTGGATGAATGTACGTAGGCTTGAGAGAGAAATAAATATATATATAAATATATATATATATATATATATAGAATAAAGTTAATGCCTTTAAAAATAAAAAGGTAAAGTCTTTAAAGAGACAGAGTACAGATAGTTAAGAGAGTAAAAGAAATAAACAAAAATAAGCCACGTATAAATGGAAAATTCACAGAGAGTCTGGATTATGTACATTGTGCTTTCTTTAAAATTTTTGACTGTAAAGGAGCTAAGTACAGAGAGTCATTTCATTACATGGGCTGCCAAGCTAAACCAGACTGGATATAAGGGTATTACGATTTCAAAATTTGGGTCTAAGGATATGATGCTTCGGAGAGGGTCTTCTTTTGTTTTCACAGAGGACCAGACCCTATGGATTGCATCTATTTTGATATGGTATGATAGACCACGCCCTCCTGAAAGGTTGCTGTGATCACCCTCAAAAAATTACTTCACTCAACTGCCAACTGAGATGACCCTGGCACACAGGTTATACCATAAACGACCTAATTAACGACGCCCCCATTCAGCAGGAAGCAGTTTGGAGAGAAAAACTGCGCCCATGTTCCCAAAATATTGTTTATAAATGTTCTTTTACATTTAAAGGGGGATATGATATAGATATAAATAATTTGCATTGGTGTAGATTTTAAGGTCAATTTTGTTATATGTATATGTATTTCTGATATTGATCAAGGTATTGTGATTGTGTAGTTCATTTTTAAAATGTAATGTATAATTAGAAAATATAGGTTGTTGATGAATAATCATAAATAATAGTCAAGCTTGTAGTCATGTTAGTTAGATTTTCTAGATATATTTCAGTTAGATAGACATTCTTCATATCTCTCAAAGATTGCAGAATATGGCATTTAAAATATTTTAATAACTTAGGGTTTTTCATGACAATGAGACACGTCTGCTCCTGGCAGCACCAATCTACTTTGAGATGAAGATGGGCATCGAAGAGGATCCTTATGGAGTTTGATAGCCATTTGGGCAAGAAACTGCTCTTGCCAGGACTGATGCATAAACTGGACACAAAGAACCTGCAGAGAGAGGACTGCTGAACTTGCCTAAAGGTGAGATGATCTTTCAGGGTTCCTGATTCATAAAAGAGTCTACGAGACATTATGCAGGATGCAGGACACAGCAGAAAATGACTGAACTGTCTTTGGAATTTCCTGCTTCATGGAACTGTCTGCTGGATACTATGGGCCTGAAGGCCGAAGATAGATGCCCCAACAGTACAGAGGAACTTTGGGTGACTGTCCAGGCAGCGAGATGTCTCTGTCATTTCTAGAGTTTTCTTATTTCTTGTTTAGTATTATATCCTTCTGGAGTCTTTGATGGAGTTGAAGAATGGATAGTTATAGTTTTCCTTAGTTATGATAAAAGATAAAGTAGATATAAACATTGTAACTGTAATTCTTACTTGATAACTGTTTTGTTATATGTAATTTTACTATGTTAAAGTTAAAGCCTTTCTATTTTGTTTAAACAGAAAAAGGGGAAATGATGGAGGTGGGTCTTGTATCTTATCTGTTGCTTTCATTGGCTAACTAATAAAGAAACTGCCTGGGCCCTCATAGGACAGAAAATTAGGTAGGCGGAGTAGACAGAAGAGGATTCTGGGAGAAGGAAGCTGAGTCAGGAGTTGCCATGATTTTCCTACCAGAGGCAGAGGCAGGCTAGAATCTCCCCGGTAAGCACACCTTGGGGTGCTACACAGATTATCAGAAATGGGCTAGTCCAGGTGCAAGAGCTATCCAATAAGAGGCTGGAACTAATGGGCCAGGCAGTGTTTAAATGAATACAGTTTGTGTGTTGTTATTTCGGGGCATAAGCTGGGCCATGCGGGTGGCCGGGTACAGGATCACAGCCCTGCTGCTCCATATTACAACAGAGTCTGGTTCAGAGAAAGAATTGAAGGTCCAGGCTAGCATCAGACTCTGACATAATGGCACCCAATATGGGGCTGATCTGCAAAATCCAAAAAAACAAGGAATAAGTGACCAGATGTGAGGAACCAATGAGAAAAAAGTTGGTGGATAGGTGAATATTGAGCACTCAAAAATAGAGATCAGAATTTAAAAAAGTGTAGAGAAGCGGGACAAAATTTAGATCTGGAGTAAAAATTTGTAAATAATAGAAAAGAGTATATTGCAAACGAGACTTTGGATGATTGCCCAGGTAGTCAGTTGTCTCTGTCAATTGTTGCACATTTTGGATATATCTCTTTTGTTAAGTAATATTTATTCCCTTCTCAGATCTTTGATGGAGTTGAAGATTATATAATTTTAGTTACTCTCCACATTATTTAGACTCCTTGAGTTAAATGTTTAGCAAAACTTTTGATTCTCAATATTGTTTGTTATATTTATTATTTGTTATTATTGTATATAGTTGTATTTGGTTTAGTTTTGTCTTATTTAGACAAAAAGGGGAGATGTAGGGATAAGTCCCACCCCTTAGGGGGCGTGTTCGCCTCAGGCTAATGTTTGCCTATAAATTTGGCAAGCGTGCTCCCAGCCACTGCTTCTGCTTTCCTGGACTCCGCCGGAATGGTGGTTCTGTAAGTCTATTTCTCCATTAGAGCTGTCTGCATTCGTTACAATCTGTCTGCCTTCGTTTACGCCGTTACAAGTTATATATGTTGATAGCTAAAGGGAGTTATAAGAGTAGAAGAAAAACAATGGCAAAGATATTTAAAATCTGTAAGTGTGATAGATGCAGAATTGCAACTTTTATCACTTGTTAAAGGGGTAGGAAAACAGCTTTTGGCCCAAGAATCACCTAGGTTACCACTGAGACTGAGACACTATGTGAGCACAGTAGCCACCTGATTCTAACCCACCTTTGGGTAAAAGACAAGCAGGAGCAAAAGTAAGTTTGGAGAGCAAATTTAACCTCCCACAGTCAGTACCCCAGAGTCAATCAATAAAACAAAGGAAAGAATTAAAGAATTCTCCCAATTTTATGATTTACACGTTAAAATAAAAAAAAAATATTTAAAAATCTGCCCGCCAGCGCTTAGAAAGACAGGTTGGCAGACTGAGAGAGATTGTGTTCTTCCCCCTGCCGTGCAGTGCAATTTCAATTGAAAGCTGCAATACAAGTTTAAAATAAGGTAGCCTCTGAGAACTACAACTTCAGGTGAATTAAAAGTAAATAATAAGGTTAAATATGTTTCTTTTCCATTTCACTATTTTGCTTCTTTGTCAAAATCAGCCCTCATTATCAGCCACATCAGAGAGTAGGATTTGATCACATGCTCATTCAGTCCCAGTCCAGCTGGCCTTGATGAACTTCCATTAGATCAGTCACACCATCTCCGTGGGTAGACGCACCCCTCGTGGTCCTGACTTCCTTGCTCATGTTCTCCCTCCTTCTGCTCTTCATCTGGACCTTGTGAACTCAGTCCAGTGCTCCAATGTGGTTCTCTGTCTCTATCTCCATCCATCGCTGGATGAAGGTTCTATGGTGATATGCAAGATATCCATAAGTATGGCTATGGGAGAAAGCCAGTTCAGGCACCCTCTCCTCTGCTGCCAAAGGACCTAGCTGGGGAAATCCCCTTGGACACCTGGGAACCCCTCTAGAGCCAAGACTCTTGCCAACCCTAAAATGGCTCCCTTAGTTAAGATATCTTCTTCCCTGCTCCCATGTCCACCCTTCCTCCATCTCAACAATCCCATTTCCCCAAACTCTCACCATCCTCCACTTCTCCCTCCCCATCTCCCCTTCCCCCAAACACACCTGACTCCTCTGGCAGCCTGGGGTCCTCAGTGACAAAGAAGCAGCAAAGAAGTCACAAGATCATCATAAGAATTTGTTATTGAATCTGACCCAGGCTCTTCTGACCTTGGTGGGCTGTGGAATTATGACCTGATTGGCTTAGAGATAATGAATCCAGAAAGGGTCCCAGACTGGTTTCTCTAATCTTGGACTGAAGAGGCATTTCTATAGAAGAACAGAGCTTTTCTGCAGGAGAATAGACACTGGACTCTGGACATTTCATTTGTTCTGTTAAAGCTGTTTTAAAGTAGAGAAAATGTAGAAATCTTCTAGCTAACCTGGAATTCTAATCCAATGTCAGAATTAGAAGTATCAGAGCAGACGTTATAACACATCATATGGCAATGCTGTTCTCTGGAGAAACCATAGGACTTTAGAGATGAGACCGAGAAAACTCATTTCCCCTTTACAGATATCCCCCGTTCATCCCTTGAGTGGAGTGTGACATGCAGGAATAGCTTTGAAACCAAAGGGATTGGGCTTGAAATCTACTTGTACAATGAGATAGCCAGCCACCTTTTCCCAAGCAGCAATTTCATACAAAAGCATAATTATACCCACCCGACCTGCATGAGCTACGAAACCCCCGCACTGCGTGTCCTAGGAGACTGATTTGCTGTTGTGCTGTTTTCTTCTTTGACAGTCTTGCTATGTAGCACAGGCTATCTTGAACTTAACTATATGGACAAGACTGACCCCGAACTTATGATCTCCTGTCTCGGCCTTCTGAGTGCTGGAGTTACAGGCAAGTGCCTAACATTTTCCAGTGTTCTCTCAGAACAATACACAAGACTTCAGGACTTCACCCCGGCACTCTGCTTCTTTAACTCAGTCTTGGGATGGATTTCTTCCCCCCACCTTGTCTGCTTTGGCTTCAGCAGCTGAGGCTAGAAGGATGCTCACAGCCCTCTGAGGCTGGTCAGTGAGAAGGGAGGCTTTTCAGAACTTTAGTACTCCAGGAACCATCATCCCTCCTCCAACCTCCAGAGTGCAGACACAGGTACATTACAACTGGGCCGACAGACAACCTCATACAAATCTTCATTCCAAAAATAACACTTTATTATTTTACAATAGTTCTGAAAGACCCTACAGACCCCCTCCTCAAAACCCGCAGCTAGCATGCTCCCGGGGGAACATCCTGTTTGCTTGAAAAATTCTCAGGTCAGCAGCCAGCCTGCTCTCATAAGACATTCCATTTGCTTAGGAGAGCAGGATGTCTACGAGATAGGATGACTGCAAGGTGGGATATCAATAAGATAGGACATCAGCAAAGCAGGTTGACTGCAAAACAGGGTATCTATAAGATAGGAACAGGATGACTGTTGCTGACACCCATGCTGGGAGAGGAAACCATTCATGCCCCCAGCCTCATTCCGATAACTACGCTTTTGCTTCTGTAAACTTGCTTTTTGCTCTTCCCTATAAAAAGCCTGCCCTCCAGTCGGCAGGTGCACAAGTCCTCCAAAAGACTTGCTGCCCGCAGGTACCTGTGTTTACCCAATAAACCTCTCGCGATTTGCATCCGTGTGGTCTCTCCTGTTCCTTGGCTTCGGGGAGGTCTCCTCCTGAGAGAAGGACCTCTTTGAGGGTCTTTCAGTTCAGGAAAGTCCTTGGGAGGTTGTGACTAAAATGGAATCACCATAGAACATAGAGTTGATTGGTGAGCCCATCAGTCCTCTCTCTTCAGGTGATGAGAACAGAAGGGAAGACATGATGTCGGCAATGAGAAAGCCGGTGGCTAGCAAGGGGGGCACAGGCACAGTGGTGTCACTCGTGACCACTGCTCTCAGGTCTGGATCAGGAATTTCGTCTTCTCTTCCCATTGTCTCAGCCCTGTTCGCAGAGCCGGGTGACAATGGCATTGAAGACAGAATAACTTACAACCACGAGCCGTAGCTCAGGGGTTCTTGAGCTAGAAGTTGTGATGCTCCGGCTCCTGAGTGGCTTCAGGACACCCACACATGCCACAGCCCCAGGGGAGGACATCCAGAAAACAGGATGCACCAGGCCTTGAGTTCCAGCCTGTCCTCATAGCCACCTCTGTTGTTATGGGAACTTTCCAAGGAGATACGGAAGGGTTGGAAGTGGGAAGGCTGTTCTAAAAACTACAATTCTGACATTAGAGATGAAGGAATTACAAGTTCTGAGAGCTGTGGTTGTTTATATATATAAAGCGAGAAGTTTATATATAACCTGTGAAACACAGGATGAGGAGGACATGAACCATCAGTTAGTAGATGGTTGCAAGTAGTGGCAGTCGGGACCGGGAATGGCAGAGTGAACGCAGGACCCGCTTCCATGCTGCAGTACTGGGGGTCTGAAACAAACAAAACAACAACAACATGAGGAAGTCAGCTCCACCTGAGGCTCTTTCTCTTCACCAGTAATTCTGCATCTCAGCCAACTGATCTCATCCTCACAGCAGAGGGGCATGCCGGGAGAAAGTTTCCTCAGGGGCTGAACACCAATACCACTGCCCATCTCCATACCTCAACCCGCTCCCACAGCCAGGTTCTCCCTAGGTCCTTCCCCCTTACCCTTCACCAGCTGCTGCCAGGGATCTCTATAGATACTGACATCTCGCGAGAGCTACTGGCACAAATGGTTGGAGTCCGGGGCGTATTCCATTTTCTCTGCCACAGCCTGTGTTGAGAGAAAGATACAACACACGTCCCCTGCATGAGCATCTTCCCAGCCCTGGGAAGCAGAGCCAGGATAATCGTAAGTTCAAAGCCAGTCTGGGCTTCATAGTAAGCCCCTTGCTCAAAAACAAAGAAAAAACCAGGGTGGGATGGAGACAAAAGGGGAGAGAGAAATGTGTGAGTTTCTGAATGAAATGTATTATAGAGAGGGGAAGAGCATGAGGCATAAAGACAAACGGGCATTGGGTTCTAGTTCCGTTGATTGTTAGTCGTGCTTCCATGGGTCAGATACTATCCAGCTTCCCAGCAGGAAGCACCCAAGCCAGCATCCTAAATAAGCAGTTCCTTTACACTGTGTGCGTCTGGCCTATGGGAGAAATCTCTGCTGTCATTCCCACCCCCAGCAGCCATGTGAGAGCTGCCTGATTGTGTGCACCTGGAGTCCCCAGGGCTAGGGAGAAGACAGAGGCAGGAGGATGGCTAATGACCCCTGGTCACTGAAAAATGGCAAGTGGCAGATTCAATGAGAGACTCTGTCTCAGGGGACAATGTTAGAAAGGGTTAAACTAAGACACCCAACATTGTCCTCTGACCTTGCCCCCCTGCCACCAACATGCACACACACAAGAACCCCAAATACATCTCACATAGTTATTGCTGGGATGAAGTAAGACACCTCATATGAGCTTCCTTGTGTTATATGGATGGAAAACATGTTTCTAACCCCTACGAGCTACTGCCCTGGAAAGCACAGGCTTCTGAAACTCCACAAGTACCCTGCTTCATGGTGATGACTCTCAAGTTGCTCTAGGACCACGTCAAGTCAAGGGGAGATTAAGATCTTAACTCACCAAGATTACAACCCAATTTTGTTAAAATAACATACACTGGCCATACACAACAGTAGGTTTCATTACGATGGTTTCATACACGTAGATAATATAGTTTTATCGTATTCACCCATCACTCTCTCTTGTCTACCACCCAATTTCTTTGCACACAGTGTATGATGGAGGGCGAACCACATTCCTGTACCTTGGTTCTGTCTCCCCTGCGGCCTCCGGATCATATGGTGGCCCCTAGAAAAAACAACAGTTGTGATGGAAGCTCTTCAGACACCATGTGTGTGCAAACTGAGAGCCTTCCACTGTGTAGAGAAGCAACAGTCCCTAGCTATCACTCTGAGCACTTCCCGCCGCTGCCTTACTGCCTACAGCTCCTGCACCTGCTTCTCCAGGACAGCACAGGACTTGGAGAGGTCATTGCAGTGGTGCTGGCTCTTGCGGAGACTCTGGCTGGCATTGCTGAGGTGGATGGAGAGGGTATTCTCCTCCTCCAGCAGCTGAGAGAACTGCAGCAGGGGAGAGGAGAAGTGCTAGCCCAGACCACATCACTGGAAGCAGTGCTTAGGCAACTGGCCTGAACTTGCAGGACCTACCTGATTTGCAGTGCAGAACCTACCTTAGAGTCCTACCGTGGTCTCCTTCTTTAAAGGGAAAGATACCTAAGTGTTTCAGCCACGAAAGGAAACTAATTCTGGAAGAATAGCAGGAAACTGGTTTATTTTTACTGGTTCCAAGGTCTATGAACAGAGCAATGATTAAACAGAACCAGCTCCCTAACAAAAATTCCAGTAGAACAGGCTATTCCAGGAATGTAAGCAGAGGGCAGAAGGTTGGGTCCATGCTTAAATTACTAATAAATAACAAGCCCTAGAACTCAGTATAGACAGAGAGCAAGCTCACATTTAAAAATGTGCGTCATAGTATTACTGGGTGGACGTGTTTCCAAGGGAGCCGATAGAAGTTATATGTGTCTATGTGTACTTGTGAAGCAGAAGTGGGAGCCCAGATGCTCACCAAGTAGAAACAGTATGCCAACCTTTTCTCTAGGTTCTGAGGGACAGGCCACAGTCAGATCTGTCCCTGCACAAGTTCTGTCAGGGTACCCACTACCTGGTAAAGCAATCTAACTGCTGGTTTCTAAACCAGAAAACCTTTTTACAATGAGTGAAAACATTTAGCTGCTGTGGCTTCTACAAGCTATCAGGAGCTGGACTCCTCTGAAACCAGAATTGGGATTCCTCACTTGTGGACTGTCATTTTAAACTTCAGCCATGATTAACACTCAGATACATTGGAGCTATGGAGATGACCTCCTGAGTACCTACCACAAAGACAAGGGAAGGCATGGGTCACAGGAAATGGACGGATCTGGCTGGGAGTCTTGTGTTCACTTGAGGATTCTTTTCTAAGTATTTGTGTAAGAAAGTTCATCAATGCTTCAGAGAAAACAGTTTTCTAGAGACATCTGGGATGCACACAGATAGCACACATGATCACAACGTGCTCTGTAACTGAACGTGATTCCTGGATGACTGTGTGTGGTTGTTACTCTAAAGATCAAGTTTCAGTTTATAAAACATTTGGACAAATTCCATCTTCATAGAAAGAAGCAGAGAAAGCACCTCCCTCCTTTTTTACAGACAGAAAAAAGAAGTAAGTTTGCACTATTCAAGGCCATGGCAGCAGCAGCTTGCAGAGGAAGGCTCACAGGTGTGGATCTCAGTCTTGAGTCCTACCTACTTTATGATGTGACCCAATCTAAATTACAGTAAGGGCACTGGGAAGACATGGGTGTGGGAAGAAAGGCTGTTACTGGAGAAAAGGGTGTGAATTTTGGGGGAGCTAAACTTATTTGAGGGTGGTGGGCTGAGTACAATAGGAACTCCAGGGTGAGGACTAACCCCATGCTCTCCCACCACAGGAAAAGCAATCCTAGCTGGAATGAACAGCCCCCAGGTACACCAAACACAAGTAAATGCAAGCAAAACAAATCTCCCCAGTGTTTAAAATTGTTTCTCATTTTGTCTCTAGTAAATCTAGAAACAGAGGGCAGACCCATAAACTTGTTGGAAGGGAAGGCTTATGAACTACAAAGACAAATAGTCGATCACTATTCAGCCACTCGTAACCTGCCTTGGCTGTCTGCATTCTGTCTAGGTTTCTGGGGTTAGAAGCAGGCATAGGATCCAGGGGCACGGCCCTCCCAGTGTACATGGAGTCTCACTGGAGCAACCACTGCAACCACTGCTCATAGAACGGCTGCTGAGGGGCTGCCACTACAGAGATATGCAGTGCACAGACCACTTAGGCTCCTCAGTTTCTGCCTCTACTTTACTCACAGACTGACTGAATTCTGTCCACTAAGGCTAGACTAACATTATGCCATTCATCACATTTTAAGGTTTCTATCACATTCCTACACTGCACAGAGACATTGAGCTAAGCAGGTAGAACTGTGTAGAACACCTTAGCATTCAGCAAAGGAGCAAGGGCAGACAGGGTTAGAGAGTAACACATATGATGGCCCCTGAACTTCATCTCAAGTGAGAAGCTGGGACCTACAGTGAGTGTGACTAAGCTCATGTGACTTAAGGTTTTATGTGTGCCCTCAGTGCCTACCACATGACCAGACTCTCAGCCGGCAAATGACAGTTACTTGTTAACTAGTGGATGAGCGAGGCTAGGGAGGTGCCTTCCTCGTAGCCAGATTCTAAAGAGAACTATTTCTTATCCAGAGTGATGATGGACTATAGCAGTATGTTCATACTGCAAACGGCTCTACTTAGTTCTAAGGTAGGTGCCTGTGATTAGGAGAGGAATGATGGACTTGCCGGGGTGTGGGACATCCTGGTTCTCTATCTTGACTGCTTGTTACGCATCTCTTTGTGAACACGTAGCCTGCTATGCCAGTGATCTGTTACTTTTGTGTGTTAACTGTTGTAGAATATTACTTTAAGGTGCGTGACTTTTGTTTATGTTGCATTTGTTTAACTCCGTGAAGCTGTGATTCTTGGCCTGTCTAAAACAACTGATGGTCTAATCAAGAGATGAATGGCCAGTAGCAAGGCAGACGAAAGGACAGGCGGGGCTGGCAGGCAGGCAGAGAGAATACATAGAAGGAGAAGTCTGGAGGGAGGAGCAAGAGAGAATAAGGAGAGGAGGATGGCAGAGACCAGCCTCCCCCCCCCAGCTACACAGCAAGACGCAGAGTAAGAGTGAAAGTAAGGTATACAGAAGTGAGAAAAGGAAAAAGCCTAGAGGCAAAGTTAGTTAGAATAATTTAAGTTAAAGAAAAGCTGGATAGAGACAAGATAAGGTTGAGATTTTATAAGTAATCATAAGCCTCCGTGTTTGTATTTATTTGGGAGCTGGATGGTGGGCTCCCAAAAGAGCTAAGCATAAAAAGAGTAGAAGACAACCAATTACATTTTACCTTTGATAAAACATTTAAAAATTTCAGCTGTTATCATCTACCAAAATAATTTGTTTCATCGTCTATAAATATCTGTTTCTGTTTAAAATGCTGTCATAGGAGGAGAAGCCTCGACAGAGCCACAGACTAGCATTTAGAGAGGAACAAGAGCTGAGATGTGACCGGAAGGTGTCACTGGGTCTTCACAGCCACAGAGCTACAAAGGTCAGAACCTCTGTAATAGGTAGGTGAGAGGAGACCCCTCCCCACCAAACAAAACAGAGCCATTTAGTTCATCAGTTCATTTGGATCCAAAGCCTATGGAGTCTGACATTCTAGTGATGGTTGAATTTATCCCTCTAATGAGTCCCTTGTATGTGTGGTAAACACACTAGTCACACACATGACCACTGACTTCAGAATGACTGCAGCCTTGAGCAAGTGGGCTTTTCTCCTCATCTGGGAAAACCAGCTCCCAATTTTTATGATTTTGAATCACAATGTTATTAGTATTTGTGTGTGTGTGTGTGTGAAATACACATGCATGAGTGTAGGAATGTTCATTCTACAGCACACATGTAGAGAACAGAGAAGAGCGGCGCTCAGGAGCTGATTCTATCTTTCCACTGTGGGATCCAGAGATGAAACAGAAGTCATCAGGATTGTGAGGTGAGCACTTTCACCCGTGAGCTGCCTCAATGCCCGTGTTCCATGACTTCCTGTGAGAAGATGCAAGCACCAACCCCACACTGTGCAGACATTTGCGGGCAATCACAACTCTTCTCACAGATTCCTGGACTCACTAACTACTAGTCTCAGGAATGACGTCCAATTTTGGCAGACCCTACCTATCTAGGTTTCTCTGAAGAGGGTAGGACTGGGAGGAGCCATTGAGAACACTTGGACCAGTCAAAGCAGCAGGAAGACAGTGACTCATGGAGATGCATGAGGAGATGCTGACACATTCTAACACGTGATAAGATGGGGTGAAGTTTCTGCATGGGTTTCCCCAAATCACTTTCAAAGACCCGCCAAGGGCGAGGGGAACTTGGCCCGTGTTCTCTGCTCTGGAATAAACACTCGCTCTTATAACTTCTGTTCCTAAGTTCTGCTGGAGCTGGTGCCTGTGCTGAATCTTACCCCCAGGAGGAGAAAGAAAGAAACTGAATTTCAGTCTAGCACAAAACACGTAACCTTGCTGTTTAGCTGCTCAGTTCTTAATTCCTTCTGGTGAATTTCGTTTAAGCTGTTATTAAACTGAGCCCTAAGAAGTTCTGTTTCAAGGTTTTGTGACCCATCGATGGAGACTGATGTTTCTGGGGACGCCTGCCAGGAAACAAACATCCGTGGCATTGTCTCCTCAGACAGTTCATACTTAACTCCTCCCCCTAGAAGAAATCATGCCCACTGTAGAAGTTGCAGATGGGCAGTTACCTACAGGAGGAGGATGCTTTTCTGGATTGTGGCACCCTGCACAAACTACATGATCTCCTCACCTGTCTCTGGTACTGTGCAGAGAGAATCTGGCTTTGTGAGGAAGACCACAGGAGACTCTGCAGGTGACTGAGCTGCTGATCTTTCTCTGTGATGGCCATACTGTACTGCTCCTTCATCCACTTCTCCTGAACTTCCCACGTTTGTTTTTCCATTCTACACCATGAAAAAAATGGCTCAAATATACTCATGGTGCAAAGAAGAAAAATTCCATATTCCAAACATTCTTATGCAATGTTAGCAATGTAGCAAAACTAATACATATCAGAATAAAATTTATTTTGCAAGTGGAAGCACCCAGTAAGGGGTGAGAGCAGGCTGTGACAGGACTGAAGGAGGAGCTCCTATTGGCAGGACTGGAGGACCTTCATAGAAAAGCTGCCATTGGATTTGGATCCTGAGCAAAGAGCTAGGTTTCCAAATGGGAAACACAATTCAAAATTGGCAAGAAAACTCAGCAGAATGAATGCAGAGTGATGTCCAGAACTGCAGGAGTCAATGTGTACAACAGTGAGTACGGTTGTGGATGGCAGGACCATGTAGTCAGTGTGTACAACAGTATGTACGGTTGAGGATGGCGAGACCAGGTAGTCAGTGTGTACAACAGTACGTATGGTTGAGGGTGGCAGGTCCATATAGTCAGTGTGTACAACAGCATGTACGGAATGTGGATGGCAAGACCATGTAGTCAGTGTGTACAACAACACATATGAAATGTGCCTGGCAGGACCAGATAGTCAGTGTGTACAGCAACACATACGGAATGTTGACGGCAGGACCAGGTAGGACACTGGAAACCACCACAGTCCTTCAGCAGCGTCATGCCCCCATTGCAGAATCAACACCAGGGTTGACGCTCAAGGACTTAGAACTTTGGTCCTTGCATATATTAGGTATGAGAACTGAGCAAATGCTAGTCTTGCCAAGTTCCTTCAATAAACTAGGAATAAGCTAGTTATTTCTTAGGACTATTGAGAGATTAAATGAGATACCACGCATCACTCATCAAACACCAAGCCTAGCACATGTAAAATATCAAATAATAGGCATTTGTTGTTATTTTACTTACTTAATTTTCTTGAATTTGGTAAAGAGTGGAGTTTCTAATGAACACCACCTATTTTTTTGGTATGCATAAAAGCAGCTGGGTGTGACATGTATCATGTCATATAGGATGTTGCGTGTGAAAGGTACATGTCACATAGGATGCTGGTGTGACAGGTACATGTCACATAGGAAGCTGGGTGTGACAGGTACATGTCACATAGGATGCTGGGTGTGACAGGTACATGTCACATAGGATGCTGGGTGTGACAGGTACATGTCACATAGGATGTTAGGTGTGGCATGTAACATGTCACATAGGATGCACGATGTAACCTGTATCATGTCATATAGGATGCTGGGTGTGACAGGTACATGTCACATAGGATGCTGGGTGTGACAGGTACATGTCAAATAGGATGCTGGGTGTGACAGGTACATGTCAAATAGGATGCTGGGTGTGACAGGCACATGTCACATAGGATGTTAGGTGTGGCATGTAACATGTCACATAGGATGCACGATGTAACCTGTAACATGTCACATAGGATGCTGGGTGTGATAAGTACATGTCACATAGGATGCTGGTGTGACAGGTACATGTCACATAGGAAGCTGGGTGTGACAGGTATGCTGGGTGTGACAGGTACATGTCACATAGGATGCTGGGTGTGACAGGTACATGTCACATAGGATGTTAGGTGTGGCATGTAACATGTCACATAGGATGCACGATGTAACCTGTATCATGTCACATAGGATGCTGGGTGTGACAGGTACATGTCACATAGGATGCTGGGTGTGACAGGTACATGTCAAATAGGATGCTGGGTGTGACAGGTACATATCACATAGGATGCTGGGTGTGACCTGTAACATGTCAAATAGAGTGCAAGGTGTGGCATGTAACATGTCACATAGGATAATAGGTGTGACATGTAACATGTCACATAGGATGCTGGGTGTGACATGGAACGTGTCACATAGGATGCTTTCACTGGAGGAAGTTCAGTGAAGTGTACATACATGCTCTCTCACTGTTTCTTCAGTATTCTATAAAGCAGCAACTACATCAAAATAAAGTGTAAAAATAATAATAGTAAAGGGTCAAAATGCACATGCAGGAATCATCCTACCTGAGCTGATGTAGCTCTTGCTGCCAGGCCAGGCTTTCCCGCCTAAGTTCCTCCTGCATCATCTGCATGGTTTCTGCCTGCTCTTGATGATCCTGGAGCTGAGCCTTCAGTGGCCGTAGCTCAGTGACCTCCTGATTCCTCAGTAAGTACTGCTGCTGCAGGGTCTTCAGTTCCTCCAGCTTTAACCAGAGGGAACAAAGGGTGACTTCCCATTCCTTACTGACCCAGTCGCTCTTGCCACACAGGCACCACAGACTGTGAACACCTTCCCACAGTCCACAGACAGCCAAGGAGCTGCCATCAAGGCTCCAGGGCCTAACCATCCTTTCCATTCTACCCCATAGCCCCACCTCTGAGGTCCGGAGCTCCGACTTTGACCTGAGACAGACTTAAGGGACCTACAGGTTATTGTGAAGGGGGAATGTAAAGAGTGGCTTCCCACTTACACATGTGCCTGCCATAAGCTTCTGTATTTATACTTGAACACCAGCCATTATCCTTGGTGCTGTTGTTGTTGTTTACTTGTTTATCTTGTCTTTGTTTCTCAATTCTCGGGCAGAACTCAGGCACACACACAGGGGCTCTACCACTAAGCCAATCCCAGCTGGACTCCAGCCTTAACTCAAGCTGAGCTGATGTCCACTATTATAAAGAAGGTGAACACCCTATCGTTAAGGACACTTGGGCTCTAGAATTGGATACCCTGTTTCTTGAATGAGAGTGATCTAAGTCTTTGTTTCCCTCACCTATTAAAGGAAGATAATCAGCACTTTTCCTCATACAAACATGAGAATTAAATAAGAAAACAATGCGTCTCACACACAAGGTTAATGGATGCTAGGATGGACTCACCTTTAGCAAAACTGCAATCTATTTGAAAACTCTTTCCCAATACCCACTAAGAGCTTGATCCAGAAATGACGTCAGGACACCTGGGTAGACAACAGCCTTCAACACACACCTTTCACCCACTCACAAACGTTTATACTATTGTACCAGTAGCTGTTTAAAAAGCAGCAAACACAAGAGCGGGAAGACAACAAAGGACAACAGCAACACACACTTGAGGCCCAGAAACAGATGACACATTAGCCGGGAAACCACAGGCGCTGAGAGACAGGTGAGAATGCTGGCGACCAGAACATTATAGCATCAATAAAGAATTACCAAGAGAAACTCACCAAAAGAAGCAGTCAGTCAGGTGTGGAGGCACATACCTAGAAGCCTGGCCTTTGCGAGACTGGTGCATGAAGATGTGAGTTTGGGGGCAGCCTGGACCACACTGAACACCCTAGGCAAGCTTCAGTTATATAATAAGACTCTGTCTCAATAGCAAAACGGGGGTTTGAGAAGTAGTTCAGCTGTTAAGAGCCCTCACTGCTCTTCCAGAGGACCCCAGTTCAATCCCCATGTTGGGCAATTCAAAATTGCCTGTAATTCCAGTGCCCTCTCCTGGCCTCCACAGCACCTGCACATGTCATACACTCACAGTAGAATTAACAACAAAGCAAAACACCACCATCCTTGGAAAGGTAAGTTAGAAAATTTACCCGTGAAACAAGAAAAACAATACATAAAACAACGAAAAAAGAGAAATTTCTTTCAAATTAAGAAGCAGGGCTGGAGAGATGGCTCAGTGGTTAAGAGTACTGTCTGCTCTTCCAGAGGAACTCAGCTGGGTTCAATTCTAGCACCCACATGATGGTAATAACTGTTACCACAGTCTGAGGACATCCTCGACCACCAGGTATGCATGTGGTACACAGACACACATGCAGACAAAATAGCTAACTATACATAGTTAACAACACCAAGAACAAAGAACACCAACAACAAGGTGACAAAAACAAAATTATCAAATGGGGTCAAAAGATAGAGCCGAGAGCAGAGGCACTTTTGTGCAGGCAGCGCGAGACAAAGGGGATGACAAGCACTTTGGAAGTAGGAAGGCAAAACAGAAGCAAGCAAATGGGAAGTGTGGCAGGAGAATCTGAGACCTGGAGTAGCCCCCAAAAGGAAGCTACGAGGAATACATTCCCACCAACAAGATGGTGATGTGGGTAGAAGGTCCTCAGGGCCATCACTGTGTGCTGAAGAGCTGGGTCTGATGGCCTGAAGGCTTAAGATCAAGTAAAGGGCTGAAAAGATGAGGACAAATCATCAGGTCTTGAGTGGCAGATCAAGGCAGGGATCCTAAGCTTCTCCCAGACAATCGTGCACCTTTTTGAAGGTTCCTAAGCAGGCAGTTATACGAACGGGAGAGTTTGGGAATGACTTGTACACAAGCACATTTATCCTCTGCTGGAGAGGCTATGCGATGGGAGCACTGGTGTCAGAACCGCTGAAGGGAAAGAAGCTTCTCGTGGGTGTGAGCAGAAGGTGAAAGGGTGGACATCTGAGGCACATTCAGAACAGAATAAAACACCTTGCTCATTAGGTGATAAAAACCAGAGTGACAGCTTCAAGAAACACCATCACTGCACATTACAAAACCAGAGGAATGGCTTCTTAAGAGACTTGTCTCATCAATACTCAGTGGACAGAAAGTGTGCAATAAGGCCGAGAGAACAAAGCAGTGCCAGGCATTCCAATGCATAAACTCTGAGTGCACGGTCCCTAGATGAAGCAGAGCTGACTTGGAATCGGCTGGAACCACCCAGGACAAGAATTCTGACTCAGAACAGAGTGAATCCCAGCATGACATAAGCTACTGCTTTCAGGCATAAACATGTATAAGCATATGCATGTTCATGTGGGTGCAGGCACATGTGTGTATAAGGGCCTGTGTCAGCCTGGGTGCCAGGGGACAACTTTGGGTCTATTCCTCTGGTGCCATACAGCTTTCCCCCCAATTGTGTCTTCTTTCAGCAAATAGCACCAAGCCTGGCACTAGTGAAACTTTGGGCTCCCACGATGACATCAGTGACCACCTCCAGCAGATTGAGCAACACAAGGGAAGAATTGCCGAGTTAGAGATGGAGAAACCGAGTGACAGGGAGCTTAGCCAGACACTAGAAAATGAGAAAAATGCCCTCCGGAGTCAAATATCGGCAAAGGATGGCGAACTAAAACTACGTGAGGAATCTTCCAGTTTAACGCTCACACTCTGAGTATCTTTTTTTTTTTTTTATTGGAGAAAAAAGAAATTTCAGCCTCCTCCCCGCCTCCCATTTCCCTCCCACTCCTCCCTCTCCTCCTCCCCTCCCCCCCTCCCCCCCCTCCCTCTCCAGCCTGAAGAGCAGTCAGGGTTCCCTGCCCTGTGGAAAGTCCAAAGTCCTCCCCCTCATCCTGGTCTAGGAAGGTGAACATCCAAACTGGGCAGGCTCCCACAGAGCCAGAACATGAAGCAGGATCAAAACCCGGTGCCATGGTCCTTGGCTTCTCAGCAGCCCTTATTGTCCGCCAGATTTAGAGAGTCCGGTTTTATCCCATGCTTTTTCATTCACAGTCCAGCTGGCCTTGGTGAGCTCCCAAAGAATCAGCCCCACTGTCTCCACGGGTGGGCGCACCCCTTGTGGTCCTGACTTCTTTGCTCATATTCTCTCTCCTTCTGCTCCTCATTGGGACATTGGGAGCTCAGTCCAGTGCTCCAGTGTGGGTCTCTGTCTCTATCTCCATCCATCGCCAGATGAAATTTCTATGGTGATATGCAAGATATTCATCAGTATGGCTATAGGATAGGGTCATTTCAGGTTCCCTATCCTCCACTCTGAGTATCTTGCTCTTGCGATTTGCCTACCAGAGCTTGTGTTTCTTGTTCAGTGATGTCATCCGTTTGTTGAGGGAATTTTTCAGTGGCCTCTAAGCTAGCTTGTTTCAGTACACTATCTTCTCCTTGAAGCTCCAGATCTTCTCTCAGAAGGGTTTTCTTTGCCATTAAAGATTAGGAAAAAGGGAAAGTATGGACAAGACAGAAAATGATGTGCAACCAAAGACAGGACACCAATAAGGAGCCAAGGTATACATGGGGGATGTGTGGAGTGCAGCAGGGAAGGGCAGGGCTCCGAAAGTGGCTGTGAGGTCTGGATTAAACGTTAACCAAAATGAGCGTCATTCCACGGAGTGTGAGCAACAACCTGCTGCATCTCTGTCTCCACATCTGCCTGGGTCACTAATGGAAGCAGCTCATCTTCATGGAGGCGGACCTGGGTTTCAAAGTGGGCGTCTTTCTCTTGGACCACCTGCTGCATGGAACTCAACTGAAGACACACGCCAGAGAAACTAGACAAGGTACACTCCAGAGTAGCACAGAGACAAGTCTCTCAGCCTAACCTCCAAAGATGGGCACACAGCACGGACGGACAGTGCTTCTCTAAACCTCAGCTCTGAGGGACAAGGGTGAGAATGTCAGAAGAACAAGAGGCCCAGCTGTAACTTCCAGACAAGAATGAAAGCCTACTATCAAACTCTGAATCAACTCATATATAACTTTAATTTAAAAAAAATCTTCACAGATACTAAAAATGTTATAAATATGGGAGAAGATATATTTTTAATTCTGAAAAGATGAGAAAATTAAACATACAAGTGAAGTTAAATTTCTGTTAACTCCTTCAGTATCAGACTCATGCTCAAAAATGGTTCTGGACCCTCACTCCTATAAATTAGCAGTTCAAGCCATGGACATTATTTGAAATGTTCTACAAATAGAAATACAAGTCTAGTCTATCTTGTATGGTTATCTGTTTGTGTTTTCAAGGGCACACCACCTAACCAGAAAGGCATGTCCAGCTGTCACTCCTGCAGGCTGTTCTCTTTAATGAATTCTTCCCTGTCTTTCCCAACTCTTCCCCACAAGAACGCGGCTTGTCTAGAGTGTTTCCTAGCTCTCAGGGTTCCTCTCTGTCTTCCCCACAAGAATGTGTCTTGTCTAGAGTATTACCTAGCTTTCAGGGTTCTGTTTAAATCCCATCTTTTTTTTTCTCTATGTTTCTATAGCTACCATGTTCACAAAATACTTTAAAGCTGAGGCTACTTTTATCTATTTTATTTTTTGAGATAGGTCTTCCTGTATAGCCTGGGCTAGCCTGGAACTTGTCATGTAGCCAACACTGGTGTCAAACCCATGATCTGTACACCTCAGTCTTCTGCATGCTAGGGCAATGGCTTTTGTTACCACACTTGGCCTTTGGTATTTTGTATGGAGTGGCTTGCTCCACAATGGAACTGTTACCATAATCATATGTCTTCGCTGCCTTTGTTTTAAGTAACTTAAAAGAATAAAAAATGTGTAACATTTTTCCTAGTCTACTCTATATATGAAGCATGAAAGCTCAAAGGGGTTAATAGGATAAGATTATCAATTTCTGGGTATAAAACTCTCTGTGTTCAACTGTCAGCCATCCCTACATGGAAGACACCTCTGTTATTAATATGTCTGATGGCTAAGATCAGGGGCGTGTTGTGTGCAAAGACCTCCAGGGAAGAAAATATGGCATGGCACAAGAGCAACCTCAAAGGAAAACTACGGGAAACTGAGAAAAACAAAGATGAGGGAGCCAGCGCAAACAGGTTGGCTCTGGCTTCAGAATGACCATGAAGAAGAACGCTGCATACTAGAGTCATTAGCAATGAGCCTCATACCTTCTCCACTTCCTTAGTCTATGTTCAGTAAGTAGCTTTAAGCCTAAGATATATCTTCCTAACAAGATTTTAATCAGAAAAGAATGGAGGTAATAATTTGATTTCTTTTGTTTTATCTATCCATTTACTTTGAGATTGGCCGTGAGTCCGTTCTTGAGATAGAGAATCTCTGTGTACTATTAAAATGGAGTATCTGGACCTAAGGAATAAAAACAGTCATCATAAAGCTATTGCAAGTTCACCAAAATAAATGACATTTTTGAGAGCTTCGGGGTTTCCTACTAAGATATGAACCACTGACCATACTTCTAGCTTATTCAGCCACACCCTCCTAGGCTTGACTTTAACATTCTAGCTACCTTATTTTCATCTACCAAGCTTTTCAAGTGACTGCTGGGATTGACTGGCCACCTGCACCATTCTGGACCCCATGGATTCTATCCTATTGGAGGTGCCATCATCCTACCTGTGCAGCTTGCTCTGCCTGTGTCTGCCTGAGCTGACTCCTCAAAGTGCTAATGAGTTCTTCCTTTTCTTGAAGCTGCTGCTTTATCAGGATAAACTCCTCCATCTCTGCCAAACTCTTATCCAACTGAAGGGGGAAAACATTTACTTAAGCAATGGGACTGGCATTCTTAGTTCTTTTGACTTTCTCATTTGCCTACCATATTTCCTTCTAATTTCCCCTTTAATGCAAAAAGAATTTCATTTGCTAATTTATAAAGTATCATTGAATTGCCAAAACTTTTCAGAAGAAGGCAGAAGCAATAGCAATATGCTTTTCAATTTCTTTGAAAGCTAACATAGCAAAGAGACAGACCAATTAGACAGTGAGCAGAAAAACGTGGACAACAGTAACTGTATGTAGGAAGCTATCCTACAAACCTTGGGCTAAACAAGTTAAGGGCAAACCATGAAAATTGGGATTGTCTTGGCACTAGTGTCTATATAATAAATAATAATAATAATAATAATAATAATAATAATAATAATAATAATGCAACAGAGCTACATCTGATGATCCTGTGGAATAGGGAAAAAAATACAATGTAACCAAGAAAAATATGTAGGAATAAGTGTCAACTAGCATTAGAAGAGGAGCAACACTCTCCATTCTTTGATCATGGATAAATGCAGGCCATCCACATGAAGATTCCCATATGTGATCTGTATAGATAGAGGCTTAGCAATGGTCCAGTGACAACTAGGACTTGCTGCTCTTGTGAAAAGATCCAGGTTGTGTCCCAGCACCCACGCTATCTGTAACTCCAATTCCAGGGCATCTGATGTCCTGCTCTGACCTCTGGGGGTATGTAGTGCATATACATACATGTAAGCAAAACATTCACACAAAAGATGAATGAACAATTACATAATATCATTCAAAAGTCAGGCATGGTAGCTCATGCCTATAATTCCAGCACTCAAGAGGCTGAGACAGGAGGACTGCCACAAGTTCAAGGTAAAACTGGGCTACACTGTGAGACCTTCCTTCAAAAACAGCAAAACTTATGAGAATAAGGAGCAGAACAATATGCTGAAAGACATTGTAACTTATTTCTGAGTTAAACATGTGTAAGAAAAATGAACAGGACATGAAAGGAAAGTTAGAATTAGAAAAGTTTAAAAAAGTAATAAAATTCATGAAGTTGACATAAAAAAAAACTCATTTCAGAAGAGATAGCCATACACAAAACAGAGTGCCTTGAGTTAAATGAGAAAAAGTATAAATTCAAAAAATATTAATCAAAATTGGTAAAAAAAATACACAATCAAAAATAAAGGTTAACAGAAACCTGCAAGGAAAAAAAATGAAAGCATCAGAGCTGACTGAATTCAATGAATCATGTAATTCAAGAGTTTCTGAAAACACATGATCCATGTATGAAAGCATATACCGAGTATGTGCAAATACCAACCGAGAACGCCACACACGTTTGCAAACTCTAATAAATGAGTAGATGTGGAAGTAAGGGAGAGAGGGAGGTCAGGCAGGGAGAGAACTGGCTGACGGGAGATCACTACTGATTATCTAGAAAGAGGCATTGGCCATGGAAATCCGTTGGCTGGTAGTGATCTGTTAAGCTAATAACGAGGTGACTCACTCCTACCTTCACAGCTTGCTCTGACTGTGCCTGGTGAAGCTGGGCTTGCAAATGGCTTATCAATTTCTCCGTCTTTTGGAGTTCATGGTTTAGTTCTTTCAGCTCATCTTTTGTAGAGTTCTTAAAATGCTGAAAACTGTAACAGATTGAAGTCACTTACTGAAGAGTTACAATCAATATATATTTTATCTTTTACACTGTTTCCCTTTTAGAGACATTTAATTACAGCTTCATTAAAGTGATAGAAGCACTCAGGAGGTAGAAGCAGGAGGATCGCTCTTAGAAGCCATTCTGGTTTAGAGTCCGAGAACTGTCAGAACTACATAGAAAGACCCTGTATCAAACAAACAAACAAAAAACAATAAAACCAATCAACCAACCACCACAACAAAATCAAACAACAACAGAATCAAGGAAAAAAATTAACACAAAAGGATAAATTTTGGGCTGGGAATATAGCTGAGTTTAAGAAAGCTGGTTCTGCAACCACGGTGACTAGGGTTTGGATCCTAGTACCCACAAACACCTGTTCCTCCAGTTTCAAGGGATCTGACACACCCTATTCTTGTCTCTGATACCCTTCTCTGCCTGTTGCTGTCCGTCCATCCCCCTGCCACACACATGCACACATGCACGCTGCGCTAAGCACACCATGGCACACCATGGTTACAGGGCTGCTGTGACTGACAGCTGGAGCGGACTGGGATGGCTGGACATCATTTATTGAACACGGAAAGGAAATGATGATAAAAGACGTTGGCAAAGTAGTAAGCCTGAGTGAAATGCAGAGTATAAAATGGATAAATAAAAAATGTCTAACAACATGACCCATGGAAAGTCTGAAAGCTTCAACATGAAAAGGAAAAGGTTAGTGCCTGCCACCACAGCCAAGGAAAGAGAGGATGAAAAGTATTCAAACAAAGAAATTACTTGCTTTTAAAACCAACTTTGAGATATTAAACAACCCTATTAGATTCCCCTCCTTCTTGCGCCCCTGCTGTAGGAGGGGCTAAACCTAGGGCCTAATCCACACTGCATAGGTGCTCTTCTCCTGAGCCACATCCCCAGGGCAGACAAGGAACAGCACTGTCCCTGAAAGACAAGGCTAAGCAGGGCACTGGGAGGTAACAAGTGCCCCCAAGGGCTGTGGCTCAGAACTTGAAAAACTCCCCTCAGAAGGAACACTTCTGATAATATAATACAGGGGGCAGGGGGAGTGGAGGCTGACCTACAAACACTGTGAGCACAGGGGCACAGCAGCATCAGGGTAAACTGCACACTCCCCCAATACCTGATGCTTCCTGTTCTCTACAGAGGTACCCACGTGTGGTTAGGACCCAACACTCAGAAGGCAGAGGCTGAGAGATCAGGAGTCCAAGGTCGTCTTTGGCTAGCTACAGAGCAAGTTGGAGACCAGCCTGGGATACATGAGACCCTGTCTCAAACAAATTAAATTAAAATAAGTCATCAAAAATTATTAAAACAAAACAAAAGCCCTCAACTCTTTGGCTTGCCACTTGTCTTTGGGACTCATTTCTTCTTGGATACACCCACACTGAGGCCCCGGCGGCCAGTGGTCTTGTTGTGCTGGCCTCGGACACGAAGGCCCCAGAAGTGGCGCAGGCAGCTATGGGCACGAATCTTCTTCAGCCGTTCCAGGTCCTCGCGCAGCTTGTTGTCCAGGCCGTTGGGCAGAACCTGGCTGTACTTCCTGTCCTTCACATCCTTCTGTCTGTTCAAGAACCAGTCTGGGATCTTTTTTTTTTTTTTTTTTTTTTTTTTTTATTTTTTTTTATTTTTTTTTTGGTTTTTCGAGACAGGGTTTCTCTGTGGCTTTGGAGCCTGTCCTGGAACTAGCTCTGTAGACCAGGCTGCCAGTCTGGGATCTTGTACTGCCGGGGATTCTGCATGATGGTGATCACACGCTCCACCTCGTCCTCCGTGACCTCTCCAGCCCTCTTGGTGAGGTCAAGGTCCGCTTTCCTCAATACCACATGAACGTATCTCCGCCCCGCACCCTTAATGGCAGTGATGGCAAAGGCTATTTTCCGACGCCCATCTATGTTGGTGTTGAGTACTCGCAGGATGTATTGGAACTTCTCAGGGAACACGAGAGACATAGCGGCGGCACAATCGGCGGCGTGTAGGCCTCCCGTGGAGAAGGTAACAATAACTTCTTAAGACAGTTTGATACTAAACTGTCTAAGTAGATAACAGAGACCCATCTTTCCCGACTCATCTACACTTGGTTTCTTCCCCCACAGCTCTCGGACTAACAGGATCATTTACAGAGTGGCAGTGGTTTTCTTAAACATCACTTCTACTGCACGAGCGAGGCTGCTCACATCCCTCTAGCTTAAGTTATTCTCCTCAGAAGAACACACAACGGAGGTCTTGTTACTCTGGATCTGGACAAAGTTACTCACAGCTGCTAGGATAGCTTTCACTTTCTGTTCGGCATTGTGCCCGGACAGTTCGCACAAAACAGCATATCCTATATCAAAAAATCCGCTCAGCATCTCTGCAAGAGAAATAGAAAGTGCAACAATCAGTAAAAACAGATACAGGCTGCTGAAGAGTAAGTAAAGCAGACAGGTGCAGCTAGACATTAGGAGCCATATCATCTATGTATGAGAAGGGACTGTCACTGGATTCGGGGTGCAGCCAGCTGTGTGCATGGTGTAGCCGCAACCTGTCCTGCTCAGGTGCCATATTGCATGCACCATCACTAGGATCAGTTTGAATAATAAAATGCAAGAACACAATCTTTAAATACAAGGACATCATTGTCAAGGATGTCTTAAGGGCTGCCTTTAATACCCTATGATTTTTCATTGATAAACAAAAATCTTAAGTTTTCCTTCTCCCACATTGATCCTTTTCTGATTTTCGATAAAACGCCAAGACTCAACAAAATTTCCCTTCTCATGTGTTCCCTGAACCCCATTCTTTCAGGTAGTTTTCCTGACAAACCATGAGGTGTCAGTGGAGAGTCACTATTCAATGTGGTGCATAGACATTTACAGTAGTAAATGACTGAAATCAGTGCCTGCTTGTTCTGAGCAGAATTAGAAAACAAAAGGCAACATAAGCAGAGAACAGGAGATAAAGCCCAGAGCAGAATTCAGTGAACAGAAAATTAAACCCATAAAGAAAAGGCTGTGCTCAGAAAAGCTACACCCCCAAAGTCCCTATGCTGAGGACTCAGGGCCTGTGCATGCTGTGTGGACATTCTACCGCTAATCCACACTCCCAGCCATCAAAGATTAATTTTAATAAAGGAAATGAACACCATCAGTAATCTTTCATAGAGATCTGTATAAATCCTCTAAAGATACTCATACTAGAATATAACTTATCAGATGATCATTCTGTCTTTAAATATTACATGCCACTGTTGGGAATAAGCAAACAACCGACTGATGGACTCAGAAGATGGCAATAGGCAGGGAAGCAGGAACATTTGTGTGCTTCTTAGCTCCCCAGATAAGAGCAAAGCAAGTAGAGCAACAGCAAAGACATGAGGGCAACCTGAGCAGAACAAACAGCGCCCCCCAACAATAGAAAAGTCCCTGTACAATCAAGTTTCCTATCAACCCCCAAGTTAACATAGCAACAGTCAAAATCAACGACCACCACCAAATCTGGCTTCAGCAGTGTCCGTTCAAGAGGAAACAGATGGTAGCCATGGGTGTGCAACAAACCAAGCAAAGGGCAGAGCCAATTGGCCTTTGTTCACTAATCAATGTGTCAAGCACACTGATGAGGGAATGGCTCACAGACTGCCAGGTCTGGCAGCACACTTGGAATCCTAGCATCGAAAATGTGGAGGCAAGACCTCGAGACTCCCTGGACAGCCATCCTCACTTATCAGACCTGCACAGGTCCCAGGGAGACCTGTCTCAAAAGGACAAGGGTGGAGGACTTCTAAAGGCACCCAGGGTTGACCTCTAGCCTACACACACACACACACACACACACACACACACACACACACACACCACACATGAACGCACTCACGAGTGTGCACTACCTTCCCATAAAATTATTCAGAAAAAAAAACAACTATTCTAACATTTTCAGGCCCTGATCAAGGTATCTAGATATTGATCAGTCAACAGCTGATAATAAAGCTAAGTCCAGACATTATGAACTTCCCAAAGAAAGAAGATAATCACCTTCTAGAGTCTTGTCAAAGGATGGAAACTCAGGCCACCTATCCTGCTACATCTGCAGAAAACGCAGAGGCCAGAGGAACACACTGAACCACATAACCCATGTGCACTCCTGCGGAGTGTCCAGCTCCACAGCCGTAGGACCCATGCTTCTCAACACACGGTTGTAAGGAAAAGATGGAAGACGTATCAAGTGAAAAGGCAAGATTCCCAAATGGCTAATAAAACTAAAAGGAGAGCTCAGCCTGTTTGGGTGCTGGGACAGGGTCCAAATTGGGAGGGCATCCAGGAGGGTAGTAGCTCCTTTGTCTAGGTGGCCTGCCTGCACCAAGCAAGGTCGGCCCTTTGTTCGCGAGACACCCAAGCAGCAGGGAGATCAGATCCGGGTGCCAGGAGAGACATCACTGGGGTGAGTGAGTTTCTGACCGCAGCGGCAGCCCGGGACAGGGAACTCAGACGTTCCTCACCTCTCCTGCACTTCCTGGTCAGTCTGCAGGGGCTATACTGCTCGATACCTCCTCTCTATTCCTATCCCACCCAGCTTGCATCCGCGGCTCTCCCCCACTTCCTCTGACCCCCCTCCCCTCTTTGAACCACACAACAGCTCCCAGCTCAGCCTGTTTGGGCGCTGGGACAGGGTCCGAATTGGGAGGGCATCCGGGAGGGTAGTAGCTCCTTTGTCTAGGTGGCCTGCCTGCCCTGCGGCAGCAAGGTCGGCCCTTTGTTCGTGAGACACCCAAGCAGCAGGGAGACCAGATCCGGCTGCCAGGAGAGACATCACTGGGGTGAGTGAGTTTCTGACCACGGCGGCAGCCCGGGACAGGGGAACTCAGACGTTCCTCACCCCTCCTGCACTTCCTGGTCAGTCTGCAGGGGCTATACTGCCCGATACTTCCTCTCTATTCCTATCCCACCCAGCTCGCAACCACGGCCCTCCCCCACTACCTCTGACCCCCCTCCCCTCTTTGAACCACACAACAGCTCCCAGCTCAGCCTGTTTGGGCGCTGGGACAGGGTCCGAATTGGGAGGGCAACCGGGAGGGTAGTAGCTCCTTTGTCTAGGTGGCCTGCCTGCCCTGTGGCAGCAAGGTCGGCCCTTTGTTCATGAGACACCCAAGCAGCAGGGAGACCAGATCCGGCTGCCAGGAGAGACATCACTGGGGTGAGTGAGTTTCTGACCGCGGCGGCAGCCCGGGACAGGGAACTCAGACGTTCCTCACCCCTCCTGCACTTCCTGGTCAGTCTGCAGGGGCTATACTGCCCGATACTTCCTCTCTATTCCTATCCCACCCAGCTCGCAACCACGGCCCTCCCCCACTACCTCTGACCCCCCTCCCCTCTTTGAACCACACAACAGCTCCCAGCTCAGCCTGTTTGGGCGCTGGGACAGGGTCCGAATTGGGAGGGCAACCGGGAGGGTAGTGGCTCCTTTGTCTAGGTGGCCTGCCTGCCCTGCGGCAGTAAGGTCGGCCCTTTGTTCGTGAGACACCCAAGCAGCAGGGAGACCAGATCCGGGTGCCAGGAGAGACATCACTGGGGAGTTCAAGCTCAGCAGGATGGTCCCTGCTTCCACACTGAAGAGATACACCCAGAGACTCAGTCACAGCAAAGACTGGACCAAGACACCAGGCCTCTCTTGGCTTCATATGAAAGAGGAGATGGGAAGGCGCCAATGCAAGAATTCCTCCAACAACCTGAAAGGCAACATGACATCACCAGAACCCAGGGATCCCGAAATAAGAAGAATTGTATACCCTACTCCAGAAGAAGTAGAAGAAATCGACTCAAAAGTGAATTTTTTGAAAATAATAGAAGACCTTAAACAGGAGGTGAAAAACTGCCATAAACAATTAGAGATTACAAACAAAAAGGTAGAGGAAATGAATAAATCGCTCAAAGATACCCATGAAAACCAAGAGAAACAAGAAAATAAAATCAAACAGGTAAGAGAAATGGTTCAAGACCTGAAGAATGAAATGGAAGTAATGAAGAAAACACAAACCGAGGGAAGGTTGGAGATGGAAAACCTGGGTAAACGAACAGGAACTACAGAGACAAGTACTACCAACAGATTACAAGAGTTAGAAGAAAGAATGTCAGACACTGAAGATACCATAGAGAAAATTAACACACTGATCAAAGAAAACAGCAAAACCAACAAATTCTCATCACAAAACAATCAGGAAATATGGGACACAATAAAAAGACCAAACCTAAGAATAATTGGGATAGAAGAAGGAGAAGAAGTACAGCTCAAAGGTTCAGAAAATATATTTAATAAAATTATAGAAGAAAACTTTCCCAGCCTAAAGAAAGATATTCCTTTGAAGGTTCAAGAAGCATACAGAACACCGAATAGACTGGACCAAAAAAAAAAAATCTCCTCGCCATATAATAATCAGAACACAAAACATACAGAATAAAGAAAGAATATTAAGAGCTGCAAAGGAAAAAGGGCAAGTTACTTATAAAGGTAAACCTATCAGACTTACACCTGACTACTCTATGGAAACCATGAAAGCCAGAAGGTCCTGGATAGATATACTGCAGAAGCTAAGAGAACATGGATGCAAGCCCAGACTACTATACCCAGCCAAGCTTTCATTCACTATAAATGGAGAAAACAAAATTTTCCAGGATAAAAACAAATTTAAACAATACATAGCCACAAATCCAGCCTTACAGAAAGTAATAGAAGGAAAATCACAAACCAAGGAGACCAACAATGACCACAATAACTCAAACTTCTAGACACCCTTCACCAGCGCAACTAAAAGAAAGCAAACACACAAACTCTATGACTAAAAAAATGACCGGAGTTAGCAACCACTGGTCATTAATATCCCTTAATGTCAATGGACTCAACTCAGCTATAAAAAGGCACAGGCTAAGAGATTGGATACGCAAACAGGATCCAACATTCTGCTGTTTACAAGAAACACACCTAACCACAAAGACAGGTACCTACTTAGAGTAAAGGGATGGGAAAAGGTTTATCAAGCAAATGGACCTAAGAAACAAGCAGGTGTGGCCATACTAATTTCTAACAAAGTTGACTTCAAACTTAAATCAATCAGAAGAGATGAGGAGGGATATATTATACTCATAACAGGAACAATTGATCAGGATGAGGTCTCAATCCTGAATATCTATGCCCCTAATATAAAAGCACCCACATATGTAAAAGAAACATTACTAAAACTCAAGGCTGCCATCAAACCACACACACTAATAGTAGGAGATTTCAACACTCCTCTTTCACCAATGGACAGGTCAATCAGACAGAAACCTAACAGAGAAATAAGAGAATTAATGGAGGTATTGAATCAAATGGACTTAACAGACATCTATAGAACATTCCACCCAAATAGGAAAGAATATACCTTCTTCTAGGCAGCTCATGGAACCTTCTCGAAAATTGACCACATCCTCGGTAACAAAGCAAACTTCCACAGTTACAAAAAAATATCCATAACCACCTGTGTCTTATCAGATCACCACGGACTAAAGTTAGAATTCAACAACAATGCTACCCCCAGAAAGCCTACAAACTCATGGAAACTGAATAGTCAACTATTGACCCACACCTGGATCAAAGAAGAAATAAAGAAAGAAATTAAAGTCTTCCTTGAATTCAATGAAAATAAAGAATCAACATACTCAAACTTATGGGACACTTTGAAAGCAGTCCTAAGGGGAAAGTTCATAGCCCTTAGTGCCCACTTAAAGAAAACAGAGAAAGCATACATTGGAGACTTAACAGCCCACTTGAAAGCTCTAGAAAAAAAGAAGCAGACTCACCTAGGAGGAGTAGAAGACTGGAAATAGTCAAACTGACGGCGGAAGTCAACAAAATAGAAACACAGAAAACAATCCAAAGAATCAATGAAACAAAAAGCTGGTTCCTGGAAAAAATCAACAAAATTGATAAACCCCTATCCAAACTAATCAAATGGCAGAAAGAGAATTTGCAAATTAATAAGATCAGAAATGAAAAGGGGGACATAACCACAGACATAGAGGAAATTCAGAGAATCATTAGATCTTACTACAAAAGCCTGTATGCCACAAAACTGGAAAATGTAAAAGAAATGGACACTTTTTAAGATAAATACCATATACCAAAGTTAAATCAGGACCAGGTGAACAATCTAAATAGACCTGTCAGTCGCAAAGAATTAGAAGCTGTTATCAAAAACCTCCCTACCAAAAAAAGCCCAGGACCAGACGGTTTCAATGCGGAATTCTACCAGAATTTCCAAGAAGACCTAATACCTATACTCCTTAAGGTATTTCAAAATATAGAAACAGAAGAGTCATTGCCAAATTCCTTTTATGAAGCTACCGTCACTCTGATACCAAAACCACACAAAGACTCAACCAATAAAGAGAATTACAGGCCAATCTCACTCGTGAATATCGATGCAAAAATCCTCAACAAAATACTGGCAAACCGTATCCAAGAACACATTAGAAAAATTATCCATTATGATCAAGTAGGCTTCATCCCAGAGATGCAAGGCTGGTTCAACATACGAAAATCTATCAATGTAATCCATCATATAAATAAACTGAAAGAAAAAAACCATATGATCATTTCATTAGATGCTGAAAAAGCTTTTGACAAAATTCAACATCCCTTTATGATAAAAGTCTTGGAGAGATTAGGGATACAAGGGTCATACCTAAATATAATAAAAGCTATTTACAGCAAACCGACAGCTAACATCAAAGTAAATGGAGAGAAACTCAAAGCCATCCCACTTAAATCAGGAACACGACAAGGCTGTCCACTCTCTCCATACCTCTTCAATATAGTGCTTGAAGTTTTAGCAATAGCAATAAGACAACATAAGGGGATCAAGGGGATTCGAATTGGAAAGGAAGAAGTTAAACTTTCGTTATTTGCAGATGATATGATAGTATACATAAGCGACCCCAAAAACTCCACCAAAGATCTCCTACAGCTGATAAACACCTTTAGTAATGTGGCCAGATACAAGATCAACTCCAAAAAATCAGTCGCCCTCCTATACACAAAGGATATGGAAGCAGAGAGGGAAATCAGAGAAGCATCACCTTTCACGATAGCCACAAACAGCATAAACTATCTCGGGGTAACTCTAACCAAAGAAGTGAAGGATCTATTTGATAAGAACTTTAAGGCATTGAAGAAAGAAATTGAAGAGGATACCAGAAAATGGAAGGATCTCCCTTGCTCGTGGATTGGGAGGATCAACATAGTAAAAATGGCAATCCTACCAAAGGCAATTTATAGATTCAATGCAATCCCCATCAAGATCCCATTAAAATTCTTCACTGATCTTGAAAGGACAATAATCAACTTTATATGGAATTACAAAAAACCCCGGATAGCCAAAACAATCTTATACAATAAAGGTACTTCTGGAGGCATTACCTTCCCTGACTTTAAACTCTATTACAGAGCTACAGTAATGAAAACAGTGTGGTATTGGCATAAAAATAGAGAAGTAGACCAATGGAATCGTGTAGAAGACCCGGATCTTAACCCACAAACCTATGAACACCTCATTTTCGATAAAGGTGCTAAAAGTATACAATGGAAGAAAGAAAGCATCTTCAACAAATGGTGCTGGCACAACTGGATGTCAACCTGTAGAAGAATGAAAATAGACCCGTATCTATCACCATGCACAAAACTCAAGTCCAAATGGATCAAAGACCTCAATATCAATCTGAACACACTGAACCTGATAGAAGAGAAAGTGGGATGTACCCTACAACAGACGGGCACAGGCGATCGCTTCCTGGGTATAACCCCAGCAGCACAGTCATTAAGGGCAACATTGAATAAATGGGACCTACTGAAACCGAGAAGCTTCTGTAAAGCAAAAGACACTGTCACTAAGACAAAAAGGCAACCCACTGACTGGGAAAAGATCTTCACCAACCCCGCAACAGACAAAGGTCTGATCTCCAAAATATATAAAGAACTCAAGAAACTAGACTTTAAAATGCTAATTAACCCAATTAAAAAATGGGGCACTGAGCTGAAGAGAGAATTCTCAACAGAAGAAGTTCAAATGGCCAAAAGACACTTAAGGTCATGCTCAGCCTCCTTAGCGATCAGGGAAATGCAAATCAAAACAACACTGAGATATCATCTTACACCTGTCAGAATGGCTAAAATCAAAAACACCAATGATAGCCTTTGCTGGAGAGGCTGTGGAGAATGGGGCACCCTCATTCATTGCTGGTGGGAATGCAAACTTGTGCAACCACTTTGGAAAGCAGTGTGGCGGTTTCTCAGGAAATTTGGGATCAACCTACCCATGGACCCAGCAATGCCACTCTTGGGAATATACCCACGAGATGCCCAATCATATGACAAGGACATTTGTTCAACTATGTTCATAGCAGCATTATTTGTAATAGCCAGAACCTGGAAACAACCTAGATGCCCTTCAATGGAAGAATGGATGAAGAAAGTGTGGAATATATACACATTAGAATACTACTCAGCGGTAAAAAACAATGACTTCGCGAATTTTGCATGCAAATGGATGGAAATAGAAAACACTATCCTGAGTGAGGTAACCCAGACCCAAAAGGATGAACATGGGATGTACTCACTCATAATTGGTTTCTAGAAATAAATAAAGGTCAGTGAGTCTATAATTTGATATCCTAAAAAAACTAAATAGGAAGGTGAACCCAAAGAAAAACATATAGCTATCCTCCTGGTTATGGGAAGTAGACTAGATTTCCGAGCAAAAAACTGGGATCTTGGGGGTGTGGTGGGAGGGGGGGTAAGAGGAGAAGGGGAGAGAAATGTGAGAAGGGGAGGGTTGGGGGAACTTGGGGGAAATGGGATGATTGGGATAAAGGAAGGTTGGTTGGGGGAGCAGAGAAGCACACATCTTAATTAAGGGAGCCATCTTAAGGTTGGCAAGAGACTTGGATCTAGAGGGGCTCCCAGGTGCCCAGGGCGATGTCCCCAGTTAGTTCCTGGGGCAGCTGAGGATAGGGAACCTGAAATGACCCTATCCTATAGCCATACTGATGAATATCTTGCATATCACCATAGAAACTTCATCTGGCGATGGATGGAGATAGAGACAGAGACCCACACTGGAGCACTGGACTGAGCTCCCAATGTCCCAATGAGGAGCAGAAGGAGAGAGAATGTAAGCAAAGAAGTCAGGACCACAAGGGGTGCGCCCACCCGTGGAGACAGTGGGGCTGATTCTTTGGGAGCTCACCAAGGCCAGCTGGACTGTGACTGAAAAAGCATGGGATAAAACCGGACTCTCTAAATCTGGCGGACAATGAGGGCTGCTGAGAAGCCAAGGACCATGGTACCGGGTTTTGATCCTGCTTCATGTTCTGGCTTTGTGAGAGCCTACCCAGTTTGGATGTTCACCTTCCTAGACCAGGATTGAGGGGGGAAGGACTTTGGATTTTCCACAGGGCAGGGAACCCTGACTGCTCTTCAGGCTGGAGAGTGAGGGGGAGAAGTGGGAGGAGGGGACAGGAGAGGGAGGAGTGGGAGGGAAATGGGAGGCGGGGAGGAGGCTGAAATTTCTTTTTTTTCCAATAAAAAAAAAGGCATAATAAAAAAAAACTAAAAGGAAAGCACAAAGAAGGACTTCTAGAATAGTCAACCAAGTTATATCTGTTACAGTAACTATATATTTTATAGTGTGCTTTTCTATATCTGTGTTTTATCATTGGGAAGTGGTTTTCTAAAGAAAAATGAACAGAAACTGTTAAATAATTATGTTTAGAGACACCCATAGAAAACTTTAGTTCTTATTTTGATTGACACATATCTGTACAGTCCATAAGGTATATGATGTTGAGATTCAGGCATATAGTGGGTGGTAATCCACTCAGGGTGATTAGCATATTCATAAAGGAGTTTCTAGACTTAAAGCCAGGCTTTGTCACACACCTAGAAACACGAGGGTCTGGCCGGCTTGCCCACCTCTGGGACTCCCCCGAGGAGAAATGACCCTGCTGGCCGCCATGGTGTCTAAATGCTCCTGGGCCTAATAGGGTTGCAGCAAATGGGCTGCCACCTAGGATGGGCAGGTGACAGAGGCGGAGCCCAGAGGGGCGGGGAGGCCGGCTCAGCTCCAGTGTCCTCACTGAGTTACTATTTGAGCCTTGGGATTGTGTGGTCATTAGGATGAGATTGCAAATACAGTGGGCTAGCTGAGTGCTTGGTGTACATTGAGATTCCATAAATTCATAGTAACATTCTTACGAAGAATGTCTGAAATCATTAGGAGTTGGCTAGGTTTCTACACCCTCCACCACAGATCTCTGTCTGCTTATCCCAGCTGAAGCTCCACTTTCCAACTCTTCACTGTCTCCTACACTCACATCCTGAGCGATCCCAACAAAGGATGCCTTGTGACGTCAGGTTGTAGTCCGACCTTTTGCTAAATGGCTGTTGTCTTTGACTAGCCTTGTCTCTGGTTCTCATCTTTTCATTGCAAAGTTAAAAAGCCATACTAAATCAAGTTTCAGGCTCTACTCTGGGTGGGTTCTCACACAGAACCCAATACTAGCAGCTGGTGCCCCTAATCCAAAATCTCCTCAAAAGCCTGGCCCATAGTCTCTAGCACGAAAAGCAGTAGGTAAGAAATTAGGGTAAACCTGAACTCCCAAACTATGCAGCAAACACCTGATGTTTGCAGAATACCCATCCTCTCTCTCCATCACCCGCCTTCTTGGATCTATCCCCGGGTCACACCCCAACACATAATCATTCCCCATGCCTCTCCCCCTTAAAACCCCTTGGTTCTGTCTTTGTGGAAGTGGAAGGTTGTAGGGCATCAATTGGTGTCTGTCATTGTGACGCCATAGGTAACAAACAAGGCCTGCCTGGTCGCCAGGGTAACGACCCCTTCGCAGGTCAGAAGCCTCAGTCTCGTCTTCGGTCCCACGGAGAGTGGTCGTGTTTCAGGGGCGGCGGCGGAGGTGCTGAGTTTGGGATTCCAGAGTTGACATGGCTTAGGTCAAGCGGGATTCCCGAGTTGAGTTGGCTTAGGTCGAGCGGGGGTGGCCGGCATTGCCGGTGGCCCCCACCTGCAGGTGAGTGTGATGGGCAGGCCTCGTGGGGAGCCCCGCATAGGTCAGCCAAGCACCACTGGTCAGGGGACACTGGAGCTGAGCCGGCCTTCCCGCCCCTCTGGGCTCTGCCTCTGTCACCTGCCCATCCTAGGTGGCAGCCCATTTGCTGCAACCCTATTAAGCCCAGGAGCATTTAGACACCATGGCGGCCAGCAGGGTCATTTCTCCTCGGGGGAGTCCCAGAGGTGGGCAAGCCGGCCAGACCCTCGTGTTTCTAGGTGTGTGACAAAGCCTGGCTTTAAGTCTAGAAACTCCTTTATGAATATGCTAATCACCCTGAGTGGATTACCACCCACTATATGCCTGAATCTCAACATCATATACCTTATGGACTGTACAGATATGTGTCAATCAAAATAAGAACTAAAGTTTTCTATGGGTGTCTCTAAACATAATTATTTAAAAGTTTCTGATCATTTTTCTTTAGAAAACCACTTCACAATGATAAAACACAGATATAGAAAAGCACACTATAAATATATAGTTACTGTAACAGATATAACTTGGTTGACTATTCTAGAAGTCCTTCTTTGTGCTCTCCTTTTAGTTTTATTAGCCATTTGGGAATCTTGCCTTTTCACTTGATACGTCTTCCATCTTTTCCTTACAACCGTGTGTTGAGAAGCATGGGTCCTACGGCTGTGGAGCTGGACACTCCGCAGGAGTGCACATGGGTTATGTGGTTCAGTGTGTTCCTCTGGCCTCTGCGTTTTCTGCAGATGTAGCAGGATAGGTGGCCTGAGTTTTCATCCTTTGACAAGACTCTAGAAGGTGATTATCTTCTTTCTTTGGGAAGTTCATAATGTCTGGACTTTGCTTTATTATCAGCTGTTGACTGATCAATATCTAGATACCTTGATCAGGGCCTGAAAATGTTAGAATAGTTGTTTTTTTTTTCTGAATAATTTTATGGGAAGGTAGTGCACACTCGTGAGTGCGTTCATGTGTGGTGTGTGTGTGTGTGTGTGTGTGTGTGTGTGAGGCTAGAGGTCAACCCTGGGTGCCTTTAGAAGTCCTCCACCCTTGTCCTTTTGAGACAGGTCTCCCTGGGACCTGTGCAGGTCTGATAAGTGAGGATGGCTGTCCAGGGAGTCTCGAGGTCTTGCCTCCACATTTTCGATGCTAGGATTCCAAGTGTGCTGCCAGACCTGGCAGTCTGTGAGCCATTCCCTCATCAGTGTGCTTGACACATTGATTAGTGAACAAAGGCCAATTGGCTCTGCCCTTTGCTTGGTTTGTTGCACACCCATGGCTACCATCTGTTTCCTCTTGAACGGACACTGCTGAAGCCAGATTTGGTGGTGGTCGTTGATTTTGACTGTTGCTATGTTAACTTGGGGGTTGATAGGAAACTTGATTGTACAGGGACTTTTCTATTGTTGGGGGCGCTGTTTGTTCTGCTCAGGTTGCCCTCATGTCTTTGCTGTTGCTCTACTTGCTTTGCTCTTATCTGGGGGAGCTAAGAAGCACACAAATGTTCCTGCTTCCCTGCCTATTGCCATCTTCTGAGTCCATCAGTCGGTTGTTTGCTTATTCCCAACAGTGGCATGTAATATTTAAAGACAGAATGATCATCTGATAAGTTATATTCTAGTATGAGTATCTTTAGAGGATTTATACAGATCTCTATGAAAGATTACTGATGGTGTTCATTTCCTTTATTAAAATTAATCTTTGATGGCTGGGAGTGTGGATTAGCGGTAGAATGTCCACACAGCATGCACAGGCCCTGAGTCCTCAGCATAGGGACTTTGGGGGTGTAGCTTTTCTGAGCACAGCCTTTTCTTTATGGGTTTAATTTTCTGTTCACTGAATTCTGCTCTGGGCTTTATCTCCTGTTCTCTGCTTATGTTGCCTTTTGTTTTCTAATTCTGCTCAGAACAAGCAGGCACTGATTTCAGTCATTTACTACTGTAAATGTCTATGCTCCACATTGAATAGTGACTCTCCACTGACACCTCATGGTTTGTCAGGAAAACTACCTGAAAGAATGGGGTTCAGGGAACACATGAGAAGGGAAATTTTGTTGAGTCTTGGCGTTTTATCAAAAATCAGAAAAGGATCAATGTGGGAGAAGGAAAACTTAAGATTTTTGTTTATCAATGAAAAAACATAGGGTATTAAAGGCAGCCCTTAAGACATCCTTGACAATGATGTCCTTGCATTTAAAGATTGTGTTCTTGCATTTTATTATTCAAACTGATCCTAGTGATGGTGCATGCAATATGGCACCTGAGCAGGACAGGTTGCGGCTACACCATGCACACAGCTGGCTGCACCCCGAATCCAGTGACAGTCCCTTCTCATACATAGATGATATGGCTCCTAATGTCTAGCTGCACCTGTCTGCTTTACTTACTCTTCAGCAGCCTGTATCTGTTTTTACTGATTGTTGCGCTTTCTTTCTATTTCTCTCGCAGAGATGCTGAGCCGAGCTTTTGATATAGGATATGCTGTTTTGTGCGAACTGTCCGGGCACAATGCCGAACAGAATATGAGAGCCAAACTAGCAGATGTGAGTAACTTTGTCCAGATCCAGAGTAACAAGACCTCCGTTGTGTGTTCTTCTGAGGAGAATAACTTAAACTAGAGGGATGTGAGCAGCCTCACTCGTGCAGTAGAAGTGATGTTAAGAAAACCACTGCCACTCTGTAAATGATCCTGTTAGTCCAAGAGCTGTGGGGAAAGAAACCAAGTGTAGATGAGTCGGGAAAGATGGGTCTCTGTTATCTATTTGGACAGTTTAGTATCAAACTGTCTTAAGAAGTTATTGTTAGCCAGGCGGTTGTGGCGCATGCCTTTAGGCCCAGCACCCTAGAGGCAGAGGCAAGTGGATCTCTGTGAGTTCAAGGCCAGCCTGGTCTACTAGAGCTAGTTCCAGGACAGGAGCCAAAAGCTATGGAGGAAACCCTGTCTCGAAAATCGCCCCCTCCCCAAAAAGAGACAAAAGAAGTTATTGTTAACATCTCCCTCCTCCCTCCTTCTCCTTAGGGACACAGCTCTTGTTCCACGGGAAAGTGTAAAGAGTAAATTGGACTGGAACACTATATTTGTTTAAAAACCTCTGTTTATTTCTGTAAATTTGTCTGCCTTTCTTGTAGTTTGCATTGTATTTTCCAATCCTTGAGGATTCAAAAGATGTCCATTAACTTTTTCAAAGACAAGTGGCAAGCCAAAGAGTTGAGGGCTTTTCTTTTGTTCTAATAATTTTTGGTTAACTTATTTTAATTTACTTTAATTTGTTTGAGACAGGGTCTCATGTATCCCAGGCTGGTCTCCAACTTGCTCTGTACTAGCCAAAGACGACCTTGGACTCCTGATCTCTCAATCTCTGCCTTCTGAGTGTTGGGTCCTAACCACACGTGGGTACCTCTGTAGAGAACAGGAAGCATCAGGTATTGGGGGAGTTTGCAGTTTACCCTGATGCTGCTGTGCCCCTGTGCTCACAGTGTTTGTAGGTCAGCCTCCACTCCCCCTCCCCCCTGTATTATATTATCAGAAGTGTTCCTTCTGAGGGGAGTTTTTCAAGTTCTGAGCCACAGCCCTTGGGGGCACTTGTTACCTCCCAGTGCCCTGCTTAGCCTTGTCTTTCAGGGACAGTGCTGTTCCTTGTCTGCCCTGGGGATGTGGCTCAGGAGAAGAGCACCTATGCAGTGTGGATTAGGCCCTAGGTTTAGCCCCTCCTACAGCAGGGGCGCAAGAAGGAGGGGAATCTAATAGGGTTGTTTAATATCTCTAAGTTGGTTTTAAAAGCAAGTAATTTCTTTGTTTGAATTCTTTTCATCCTCTCTTCCCTTGGCTGTGGTGGCAGGCACTAACCTTTTCCTTTTCATGTTGAAGCTTTCAGACTTTCCATGAGTCATGTTGTTAGACTTTTTTTATTTATCCATTTTATACTCTGCATTTCACTCAGGCTTACTACTTTGCCAACATCTTTTATCATCATTTCCTTTCCGTGTTCAATAAATGATGTCCAGCCGTCCCAGTCCGCTCCAGCTGTCAGTCACAGCAGCCCTGTAACCATGGTGTGCCATGGTGTGCTTAGCGCAGCGTGCATGTGTGCATGTGTGTGGCACGGGGATGGACGGACAGTTACAAGCAGAGAAGGGTATCAGAGACAAGAATAGGGTGTGTCAGATCCCTTGAAACTGGAGTAACAGGTGTTTGTGGGTACTAGGATCCAAACCCTAGTCACCATGGTTGCAGAACCAGCTTTATTTTTTTTTAATTAATTTTTTTTTGGAAAAAAAAGAAATTTCTGCCTCCTGCCTGCCTCCCAGTTCCCTCCCCCTTCCCCCCTCCACCCACTCTTCCCCCTCCCTCTCCAGCCTGAAGAGCAGTCAGAGTTCCCTGCCCTGTGGAAAGTCCAAAGTCCTTCCCCCTCAATCCTGGTCTAGGATGGTGAACATCCAAACTGGGTAGGCTACCACAAAGCCAGAACATGAAGTAGGATCAAAACCCGGTGCCATTGTCCTTGGCTTCTCAGCAGCCCTCATTGTCCACCAAATTCAGAGATTCCGGTTTTATCCCATGCTTTTTCAGTCACAGTTCAGGTGGCCTTGGTGAGTTCCCAATGGATCAGCCCTAATGTCGCTGTGGGTGGGTGCACCCCTCGTGGTCCTGACTTCTTTGCTCATATTCTCCCTCCTTCTGCTCCTCATTGGAACATTCAGAGCTCAGTCCGGTGCTCCAGTGCGGTTCTCTGTCTCTATCTCCATCCATCGTCAGATGAAGGTTCTATGGTGATATGCAAGATATTCATCAGTATGGCTATAGAATAGGGTCATTTCAGGTTCCCTATCCTCAGCTGCCCCAGGAACTAACTGGGGACATCGCCCTGGGCACCTGGGCAAGAGAACAGAACCAGCTTTCTTAAACTCAGCTATCCTCCCAGCCCAAAATTTATCCCTTTGTGTTAATTTTTCTTGATTCTGTTGTTGTTTGAATTTGTTGTGGTGGTTGGTTGATTGTTTTTATTGTTTTTTGTTTGTTTGTTAGATACAGGGTCTTTCTATGTAGTTCTGACAGTTCTCGGACTCTAAACCAGGATGACTTCTAAGAGCGATCCTCCTGCTTCTCGCTCCTGAGTGCTTCTATCACTTTAATGAAACTGTAATTAAATGTAATTAAATCTAAAAGGCAAACAGTGTAAAAGATAAAATATATATTGATTGTAACTCTTAGGGAAGTGACTTCAATTTGTTACAATTTTCAGCATTATAAGAACACTACAAAATATGAGCTGAAGGGTCTCCAGGAGAAGGAGGAATTGATGAGGCATGTTCACCAGGCAAAGTCAGATCAAGCTGAGAAGGTAGGAGTGAGTCACCTAGTTATTAGCTTAACAGATCACTACCAGCCAATGGATATCCACGGCCAATGCATCTTTCTAGATAATCAGTATTGATCTCCCATCAGCCAGTTCTCTCCCTGCCTGACCTCTCTCTCTCCCTTACTTCCACATCTACTCATTTATTAGAGTTTACAAACGTGTGTGGCGTTCTCGGTTGGTATTTGCACATACTCAGTGTATTCTTCATATGTGGATCGTGGGTTCTCAGAAACTCTTGAATTACATGATTACATTGGTCAGCTCTGATGCTTTAATTTTTTTCCTTGCAGGTTTCTGTTAACCTTTATTTTTGGTTCTGTATTTTTTTTTACCAATTTTGATTAATATTATTTGAATTTATTCTTTTTCTCATTTAACTCAAGGCACTCTGCTTTGTGTTTGGCTTTCTCTTCGGAAATGAGTTTTCTTTTATGTCAACTTCATGAATTTTATTACTTTTTTAAACTTTCTAATTCTAACTTTCCTTTCATGTCCACTGTTCATTTTTCTTACACATGTTTAACTATGAAATAAGTTAGAGTGCCTTTCAGCATATTGTTTTGCTCCTTACTCATCATGAGTTTTTTTGTTTTTTTTTTTTTTTTTGGTTTTGGAGGAAGGTCTCACAATAAAGCCCCGTTTTACCCTGAACTTGTGGCAGTCCTCCTGTCTCAGCCTCTTGAGTGCTGGAATTATATGCATGAGCCACCATGCCTGATTTTGAATGATATTGTTTAATGGTTCATTCATTTTTTTGTGTGAATGTTTTTGCTTACATGTATGTATATGCATTACATACCCCCAGAGGTCAGAGCAGGACATCAGATCCCCTGGAATAGGAGTTACAGATAGCATGGGTGCTGGGAAAGAACCTGGATCTTTTCACAAGTGCAGCAAGTGCTATTTGTCACCGAACCATTGCCAAGCCTCTATCTATACAGTTCGCATAAGGGAATATTTCTTGTGGATGGCCTGCATTTACACAAGATCGGAGAACGGGAAGTCTTGTATCTCTTCTAATACTAGCTGCCATCTATCCCTGCAAATACTTCTTGGTTAACTTGGATTTATTTTTCCCTATTCCACAGGAACATCAGTTGTAGCTCTATTGCTGTCTTTTTTATTATTATTTTACAGACTCTAATGCCGAGAAAATCCCCGTTTTCATGTTTTTGCTTAACTTGTTAATTCCATGGTTTGTAGGATAGCTTCCTACATACGCTGACTGTTGCCCATGTTTCTCTGTTCACTGTCTAATTGGTTTGTCTCTTTGCTGTGTTAGCTTTCAAAGAAATGGAAAAGCATATTGCTATTGCTTCTGCCTTCTTCTGAAAAATTTTGGCAATTCAATGATGCCTTATAAATTAGCAAATGAAATTCTTCTTGCATTAAAGGGGAAATTAGAAGGAAATATGGTAGGCAAATGAGAAAGTCGAAAGAACTCAGAATGCCAATCCCATTGCTTAAGTAAATATTTTCCCCCTTCAGTTAAATAAGAATGCAGCAGACATGGTGGACATTATCAGACTGAAGCAGCAGCTTCAAGAAAATGAAGAACTCATTTTTACTCTGCGGACTCAGCTGAGCCAGACGCAGGCAGAGCAAGCTGCACAGGTAGGATGATGGCACCTCCAATAGGATAGAATCCATGGGGTCCAGAATGGTGCAGGTGGGAAGTCAATCCCAGCAGTCACAAGAAAAGCTTGGTAGATGAAAGTATGGTAGCTAGGATGTTAATGCCAAGCATAGGAGGGTGTGGCTGAATAAGCTAGAAGTATGGTAAGTGGTTCATATCTTAGTAGGAAACACCAGAAGCCCTCAAAAATGCCATTTATGTTGGTGACCTTGCCATAGCTTTATGATGACTGTTTTTATTCATTAGGTCCAGATACTTTGTTTTATTAGGACACAGATTCTATATCTCAGGAACGGGCTCATGGCCGAACACAAAGAAACGGTTAGATAAAACAAAAGAATTCAAATTATTACCTCCATTCTTTTCTGATTAAAATCTTGTTAGGAAGATATATCTTAAGCTTAAAGCTACTTCCTGAACATAGAATAAAGAAGTGGAGAAGGCTTGAGGCTCGTTGCTAATGACTCTAGTATGTTGCATTCTTCTTCATGGTCTTTCTGAAGCCAGAGCCAGATAGGTAGATCTCTTCCATCAGTCTGTCCCTCCCTGCCAGCCCCTCCCTCTCTTCTTTGCTACTACATCTACTCATTTATTATAGTTTGCATGTGTGTGTGGCTTTCTTCGTTCGTATTTGCACATACTCATTGTCTTATTCATATGTGGATCGCGTGTTCTCAGAAACTCTTGAATTACATGATTACATCGGTCTGCTCTGATGCTTTAATTTCTTTCCTTGCAGGTTTCTGTTAACCTTGATTTTTTGTTGTGTATTTTTTTATAAACTTTAATTAATATTATTTTGATTTATCCTTTTCTTATTTAACTCAAGGCATTCTGTTGTGTGTTTGGCTTTATATTCTATAATAAGAATTCTTTTATATGAAATTCATGAATTTTATTACTTTTTAATACTTTTCCTACACTAATTTTCCATTCATGACGTCTTTATTTCTTAAACATTTTTAACTATGAAATAAGTTAGAGTGTCTTTCAGCATAATGTTCTGCTCTTTATTCTTCGTGATTTTTTTGTTGTTTTTGGAGAAAGGTCATACAATATAGCCCAGTTTTACCCTGAACTTGTGGCCGTCCTCCTGACTCCCCCTCATGAGTGCTGGAATTATAGGCATGAGCCACCATGCCTGATTTTGAATGATATTGTTTAATGGTTCATTCATTTTTTTGTGTGAACGTTTTTGCTTACATGTATGTATATGCATTACATACCCCCAGAGGTCAGAGCAGGACATCAGATTCCCTGGAATTGGAGTTACGGATAGCATGGGTGCTGGGAAAGAACCTGGATCTTTTCAGAAGAGCAGCAAGTGCTATTTGTCACCGAACCATTGCGAAGCCTCTATCTATACAGTTCGCATATGGGAATATTTCATGTGGATGGCCTGCATTTACACCAGATCAGAGAACGGGAGTCTTGTATCTCTTCTAATACTAGCCCCCATCTATTCCTGCAAATACTTCTTGGTTACCTTGGATTTTTTTTCCCTATTCCCCACGAACATCAGTTGTAGCTCAATTCCTGTTTTTTTTTAATTATTATTTTACAGACTCTAATGCCGAGAAAATCCCAGTTTTCATGGTTTTTGCTTAACTTGTTTAGTCCATGGTTTGTAGGATAGCTTCCTACATACTGTTACTGTTGTTCCTGTTTCTCTGCTCACTGTCTAATTTGTCTGTCTCTTTGCTATGTTAGCTTTGAAAGAAATGGAAAAGCATATTGCTATTGCTTCTGCCTTCTTCTGAAAAATTTTGGCAATTCAATGATACTTTATAAATTAGCAAATGAAATTCTTCTTGCATTAAAGGGGAAATTAGAAGGAAATATGGTAGGCAAATGAGAAAGTCAAAAGAACTCAGAATGCCAGTCCCATTGCTTAAGTAAATATTTTCCCCCTTCATTTAAATAAGAGTGCAGCAGACATGAAGGACAATGTCAAACTGAAGCAGCAGCTTCAAGAAAATGAAGAACTCATTTTAACTCTGCGGACTCAGCTGAGCCAGACGCAGGCAGAGCAAGCTGCACAGGTAGGATGATGGCACCTCCAATAGGATAAAATCCATGGGGTCCAGAATGGTGCAGGTGGCAAGTCAATCCCAGCATTCACAAGAAAAGCTTGGTAGATGAAAGTATGGTAGCTAGGATGTTAATGCCAAGCGTAGGAGGGTGTGGCTGAATAAGCTAGAAGTATGGTAAGTGGTTCATATATGGTAGGAAACACCAGAAGCCTTCAAAAATGCCATTTATGTTGGTGACCTTGCCATAGCTTTATGGTGACTGTTTTTATTCCTTAGGTCTAGATACTTTGTTTTATTAGGACACAGAGATTCTATATCTCAGGAACTGCCTCATGGCCGAACACAAAGAAACGGATAGATAAAACAAAAGAAATCAAATTATTACCTCCATTCTTTTCTGAATAAAATCTTGTTAGGAAGATATATCTTAGGCTTAAAGCTACTTCCTGAACATAGAATAAAGAAATGGAGAAGGCATGGGGCTCGATGGTAATGACTCTAGTGCGCAGCGTTCTTCTTCATGGTCTTTCTGAAGCTAGAGCCAGATAGGTAGATCTCCTCCATCAGTCTGTCCCTCCCTGCCTGCCCCTCCCTCTCTCCTTTGCTTCCACATCTACTCATTTGTAGAGTTTGCATGCGTCTGTGGCTTTCTTGGTTCGTATTTGCACATACTCAATGTATTCTTCATATGTGGATCGTGTGTTCTCAGAAACTCTTGAATTACATGATTACATCGGTCAGCTCCGATGCTTTAATTTTTTTCCTTGCAGGTTTCTGTTAACCTTTTTTTTTGGTTGTGTATTTTTTTAAATAAACTTTAATTGATATTAGTTTGATTTATCCTTTTCCTATTTAACTCAAGTTATTCTGTTGTGTGTTTGGCTCTCTTTTCTGAAAGAGTTTTCTTTTATATCAACTTCATGAGTTTTATCACTTTTTAAAACTTTTCTAACTGTAATTTTCATGACGTCTTCATTTCTTAAACATGTTTAACTATGAGATAAGTTAGAATGTCTTTCAGCATATTGTTCTGCTCCTTATTCTTCGTGATTTTTTTTGTTGTTTTTGGAAAAAGATCTCACAATATAGCCCAGTTTTACCCTGAACTTTTGGCCGTCCTCCTGACTCTGCCTCTTTAGTGCTGGAATTATCGGCATGAGCCACCATGCCTGATTTTGAATGATATTGTTTAATGGTTCATTCATTTTTTTGTGTGAACGTTTTTGCTTACATGTATGTATATGTATTACATACCCCCAGAGGTCAGAACAGGACATCAGATTCCCTGGAATTGGAGTTACAGATAGCATGGGTGCTGGGACAGAACCTGGATCTTTTCACAAGAGCAGCAAGTGCTATTTGTCACCGAACCATTGCTAAGCCTGTATCTATACAGTTCGCATATGGGAATATTTCATGTGGATGGCCTTCATTTACACAAGATCAGAGAACGGGAAATCTTGTATCTCTTCTAATACTAGCTGCCATCTATTCCTCAAATACTTCTTGGTTACTTTGGATTTTTTTTCCCCTATTCCACATGAACATCAGTTGTAGCTCAATTCCTGTTTTTTTTAATTATTATTTTACAGTCTCTAATATCGAGAAAATCTCAGTTTTCATGGTTTTCGCTTAACTTGTTTAGTCCATGGTTTGTAGGATAGCTTCCTACATACTGTTACTGTTGGCCCTGTTTCTCTGCTCACTGTCTAATTGGTCTGTCTCTTTGCTATGTTAGCTTTGAAAGAAATGGAAAAGCATATGGCTATTGCTTCTGCCTTCTTCTAAAAAATTTTGGCAATTTAATGATACTTTATAAATTAGCAAATGAAATTCTTCTTGCATTAAAGGGGAAATTAGAAGGAAATATGGTAGGCAAATGAGAAAGTCAAAAGAACTCAGAATGCCAGTCCCATTGCTTAAGTAAATATTTTCCCCCTTCAGTTAAATAAGAGTGCTGCAGACATGAAGGACAATGTCAAACTGAAGCAACAGCTTCAAGAAAATGAAGAACTCATTTTAACTCTGCGGACTCAGCTGAGCCAGACGCAGGCAGAGCAAGCTGCACAGGTAGGATGATGGCACCTCCAATAGGATAGAATCCATGGGGTCCAGTGTTGAAATTCGGGCTCCGGGGTTGTGTCCCCAACACCCCGGTTTTCCTGGCTTGCTTATCCCCGAAATAACAACACACAAACTGTATTCATTTAATCACTGCTTGGCCCACTAGCTCTAGCCTCTTATGGGCAAACTCTCGCACCTGGTCTAACCCATTTCTAATATTCTGTGTTAGCACCCCAAGGTGCGCTTACCAGGGAGATTCTAGCCTACGTCCATCTTGGGTCGGTCGGAGCTTCATCGCGAGCATGCCTCTGAGAGCCGGGCTATCCTGTCCACCCGCGAGAGAGGAGGCTGAGTTCTCTGAGCAGAGCTGTGTGCATTCTCTGACCTCACTTCTTCTTCCTGTCAGCATACTATTCTGTTTACTCCACCCACCTATGTTCTAACCTATAGGACCAGCCAAGCAGTGTCTTTATTTTAACCATTGAAATCAACAGATTGATAAACAGATTGGTATATGACACTCCCTCATCACTTCCCCTTTTTCTGTTTAAACAAAAAGGAAAGGCCTTAACTTTAACATATCAAAATTACATAAAACAGCTATCAAGTAAAAATTACAATAATCTTTATCATAGCTAAGGAAAAGTATAACTATAACTAACTATTCTTAATTCCATCAAAGACTCCAGAATGATACAATATTATCTAAGCAAACAAGAAATAAGGAACGTTCAAACTCTAGAAATGACAGAGACATCTTGCTGCCTGGACAGTCACCCAAAGTTCCTCTGTACCGTTGGGGCATCCGTCTTCGGCCTACAGGCCCATAGTTTTCAGCAGACATTCCACAAAGCAGGAAATTTCAAAGGCAGTCACTATCTGCTTGTCCTGAAGAATCTTGCAGACTCTTTCATAAGTCAGGAACCCCGAAAGATCATCTCACCTTTAGGCAAGTTCAGTAGTCCTCTCTCTGCGGGTTCTCTGTGTCCAATTTATGCAATAGTCCAGGCAAGAGCAGTTTCTTGCCCAAATGGCTATCAAACTCCATAAGGATCCTCTTTTATGCCCATCTTCTTCCTGAAGTAGATTGGTGCTGCCAGGAGCAGAGTGTCTCATTGTCATGAAAAGTCCTAAGTTATTAAATCATTTAAAATGCCATATTTTATAATCTTTGACAAATATGAAGAATGCCTATCTAAAATATATCTATGTACATCTAGAAAATCTTAACTAACATGACTATAAACTTAACTATTAAAGATGACTATCCATTAACAACTTATATACATTACATTTTTAAATGAACTACACAATCATTATACCTAATCAAGATCAGAAACACATACACGTATAACAAAATTGACCTTAAATCTCTATCAATAAAGCAAAATCTATACTAATGCAAATTATTTATACCTATATTATATCCCCCTTTCAATGTAAAAGAACATTTGTAAACAATTTTTGGGAGCATGGGCGCAGTTTTCTCTCCAAACTGCTTCCTGCTGAATGGGGGCGTTATTAATTAGGTCTTTCATGGTATAACCTGTGTGCTAGTTTCATCTCAGTTGGCAGTTGAGTGAAGCAATTTTCTGAAGGTGTTCACAGCAACCCTTCAGGAGGGCGTGGTCCATCATACCATATCGGAATAGAAGAAATGAACAGGGTCTCATCCTCTGTGAAAACAAAACAAGAAACTCCTTTCCAAAGTATTATGTCCTTAGATCCAAATTCCAAAGTCAAGGCATTTTCACAATATCTATGTTGGGTTAGTTTAGCAGCATTTATAAACAAATATCTTTTAGCAGCTGTTGCTCCTTGCTCAGCATTCAAATGATTCAAACAGAGCATAATAGCATACAGTATCAAGATTCTCTGTGTATTTTCCATCTTTGTGCGCTTTGTTTTAACCTCTATTTCATTTATTTTTACTTTTAACTTTTTGCTTTTTTGACCTGGACACTGTAGACCAGGCTGTTCTTGAATTCTCAGAGATCCGCCTGTCTCTGCTTCCCAGGCACTGGGATTAAAGGCTTATGCTACTACACCTTGTACTCACAGAGATCTGTTTGTCTCTGCCTTCTAGGCACTGGGATTAAAGGCGTGTGCTACCACACTTTGAAGTCACAGAGGTGAATCTCCCTCTGCATCCCAAGTGTTGGGATTAAAGGCGTGTACTATCACAACCAACTTCTCTTTTTCTTCCAATTTTTTTTTACTCTTAAGAACTTACTTTTAGCTTGCATATATTTTTAACACACTGTAAACCATTTAAAAATTTTCTGTTTTTGAATCTCTCTTTACTGTATCTCTCTCTGTTTTTCTGACCACATAGGTCTTTAATTTACCAAGCAATATCAGTAGGATTAAAGGCGTTCCAAACTTTTGGCTGAGGTACCAGCCAGGGCCGTGTTCAGTGCCACAAGTCTACAGTGTTTCAAGGTCCCTGCCAGCCAGCGAGCTACAACAGACAACACTCAAGTCCTCTCTCTGTAGTCTGCCCTCCTGCTTCAGTCAGAGTTTGCCCTGGCAGGACGGCCCAGAAAGCCGGCATTTTTAAATGGCGCAGCTTTTTTCTGCTACGGCTGAAAACCAAAAAGCATGCATTCAGCTTTTTGTCAATACCATTTCAGTGTTTCGTGGCAGGACCTCTTAATGAGCTGCAGGGTTTTGCTGCTAAAGCTGAGCCAGGAAATCCTCTCTTAGATGAGAGCACATGCTTGCCTCTAGCAAGCAGAGCATCCCCGAGAAACTGCTGCTACCAAGAAAACAAACATTCTTTACTCTTTCCCAAGCTATCTCAGACTTTCTGTGGATTCAGTTGCCCCACGTTGGGCACCATCTGTTGAAATTGGGGCGTCGGGGTTGTGTCCCCAACACCCCGGTTCGCCTGGCTTGCTTATCCCCGAAATAACAACACACAAACTGTATTCATTTAAACACTGCTTGGCCCACTAGCTCTAGCCTCTTATGGGCAAACTCTCGCACCTGGTCTAACCCATTTCTAATATTCTGTGTTAGCACCCCAAGGTGCGCTTACCAGGGAGATTCTAGCCTATGTTCATCTTGGGTCGGTCGGAGCTTCATCGCGAGCATGCCTCTGAGAGCCGGGCTATCCTGTCCACCCGCGAGAGAGGAGGCTGACTTCTCTGAGCGGAGATGTGTGCATTCTCTGTCCTCACTTCCTCTTCCTGTCAGCACACAATTCTGTTTACTCCACCCACCTATGTTCTAACCTATAGGACCAGCCAAGCAGTGTCTTTATTTTAACCAATGAAATCAACAGATTGATAAACAGATTGGTATATGACACTCCCACATCAGTCCAGATTGGTGCAGGTGGCAAGTCAATCCCAGCAGTCACAAGAAAAGCTTGGTAGATGAAAGTATGGTAGCTAGGATGTTAATGCCATGTGTAGGAGGGTGTGGCTGAATAAGCTAGAAGTATGGTAAGTGGTTCATATCTTAGTAGGAAACACAAGAAGCCCTCAAAAATGCCATTTATGTTGGTGACCTTGCCATAGCTTTATGGTGACTGTTTTTATTCCTTAGGTCCAGATATTCTGTTTTGTTAGGACACAGCGATTCTGTATCTCAGGAATGTGCTCATGGCCGAACACAAAGAAAAGGATAAATAAAACAAAAGAAAAAAGAAATTAAATTATTACCTCCATTCTTTTCTGAATAAAATCTTGTTAGGAAGATATATCTTAGGCTTAATGCTACTTCGTAAACATAGAATAAAGAAATGGAGAAGGCATGGGGCTCGTTGCTAATGACTCTAGTGCGCAGCGTTCTTCTTCATGGTCTTTCTGAAGCCAGAGCCAGATAGGTAGATCTCCTCCATCAGTCTGTCACTCCCTGCCTGGCCCTCCCTCTCTCCCTTGCTTACACATCTACTCATTTATTAGAGTTTGCATGTGTCTGTGGCTTTCTTGGCTGGTATTTGCACATACTCAGTGTATTCTTCATATGTGGATCGTGTGTTCTCAGAAATTCTTGAATTACATGATTACATCGGTCAGCTCCGATGCTTTAATTTTTTTCCTTGCAGGTTTCTGTTAACCTTTATTTTTGGTTGTGTATTTTTTTAATAAACTTTAATTGAAATTAGTTTGTTTTATCCTTTTCCTATTTAACTCAAGTTATTCTGTTGTGTGTTTGGCTCTCTCTTCTGAAAGAGTTTTCTTTTATTTATTTATTTTTTTTGGTTTATTTTTTTGAGAAAAGATTTCTCTGTGGTTTTGGAGCCTGTCCTGTAACTAGCTCTTGTAGACCAGGCTGGTCTCGAACTCACAGAGATCCGCCTGCCTCTGCCTCCCGAGTGCTGGCATTAAAGGTATGCACCACCACCGCACGGCTTTTTTTTTAAAGTATTTTTATTTTTTTTAATTTATTATGTATACAATATTCTGTCTGTGTGTATGTCTCCAGGCCCTAAGAGGGCACCAGACCTCTTTACAGATGGTTGTGAGCCACCATGTGATGGCAGGGAATTGAACTCAGGACCTTTGGAAGAGCAGGCAATGCTCTTAACTACTGAGCCATCTCTCCAGCCCCCATGAGTTTTCTTTTATATCAACTTCATGAGATTTATCACTTTTTAAAACTTTTCTAACTCTAGTTTTCATGACTTCTTCATTTCTTAAACATGTTTAACTATGAGATAAGTTAGAATGTCTTTCATCATATTGTTCTGCTCCTTATTCTTCGTGATTTTTTTTTGTTGTTTTTGGAAAAAGGTCTCACAATATAGCCCAGTTATACCCTGAACTTGTTGCCATCCTCCTGACTCAGCCTCGTGAGTGCTGGAATTATAGGCATGAGCCACCATGCCTGATTTTGAATGATATTGTTTAATGGTTCATTCATTTTTTTGTGTGAACGTTTTTGCTTACATGAATGTATATGCATTAGATACCCCAGAGGTCAGAGCAGGACATCAGATTCCCTGGAATTGGAGTTACAGATAGCGTGGGTGCTGGGACAGAACCTGGATCTTTTCACAAGTGCAGCAAGTGCTATTTGTCAGTGAACCATTGCTAAGCCTGTATCTATACAGTCTGCATATGGTAATATTTCATGTGGATGGCCTGCATTTACACAAGATCAGAGAACGGGAAGTCTTGTATCTCTTCTAATACTAGATGCCATCTATTCCTGCAAATACTTCTTGGTTACCTTGGATTTTTTTCCCTATTCCACAGGAACATCAGTTGTAGCTCTATTGCTGTCTTTTTTATTATTATTTTACAGACTCTAATGCCGAGAAAATACCAGTTTTCATGGTTTTCGCTTAACTTGTTTAGTCCATGGTTTGTAGGATAGCTTCCTACATACGTTTACTGTTGTCCATGTTTATGGTCACTGTCTTATTGGTCTGTCTCTTTGCTATGTTAGCTTTCAACGAAATGGAAAAGCATATTGCTATTGCTTCTGCCTTCTTATGAAAAATTTTGGCAATTCAATGATACTTTATAAATTAGCAAATGAAATTCTTCTTGCATTAAAGGAGAAATTAGAAGGAAATATGGTAGGCAAATGAGAAAGTCAAAAGAACTCAGAATGCCAGTCCCATTGCTTAAGTAAATATTTTCCCCCTTCATTTAAATTAGAGTGCAGCAGACACGAAGGACAATGTGAGACTGAAGCAACAGCTTCAAGAAAATGAAGAACTCATTTTAACTCTGCGGACTCAGCTGAGCCAGACGCAGGCAGAGCAAGCTGCACAGGTAGGATGATGGCACCTCCAATAGGATAGAATCCATGGGGTCCAGAATTGTGCAGGTGGCAAGTCAATCCCAGCATTCACAAGAAAAGCTTGGTAGATGAAAGTATGGTAGCTAGGACGTTAATTCCAAGCGTATAAGGGTGTGGCTGACTAAGCTAGAAGTATGGTAAGTGGTTCATATCTTAGTAGGAAACACCAGAAGCCTTCAAAAATGCCATTTATGTTGGTGACCTTGCCATAGCTTTATGGTGACTGTTTTTATTCCTTAGGTCCAGATACTTTGTTTTATTAGGACACAGAGATTCTATATCTCAGGAACGGCCTCATGGCCAAACACAAAGAAACGGATAGATCAAACAAAAGAAATCAAATTATTACCTCCATTCTTTTCTGAATAAAATCTTGTTAGGAAGATAAATCTTAGGCTTAAAGCTACTTCCTGAACATACAATAAAGAAATGGAGAAGGCGTGGGGCTCAATGCTAATGACTCTTGTGTGCAGCATTCTTCTTCATGGTCTTTCTGAGCCAGAGCCAGATAGGTAGATCTCCTCCATCAGTCTGTCCCTCCCCGCCTGACCCTCTCTCTCTCCCTTGCTTCCACATCTACTCATTTTTAGAGTTTGCATGTGTCTGTGGTTTTCTTGGTTGGTATTTGCACATACTCAATGTATTCTTCATATGTGGATCGTGTGTTCTCAGAAACTCTTGAATTACATGACTACATCGGTCAGCTCCAATGCTTTAATTTTTTTCCTTGCAGGTTTCTGTTAACCTGTATTTTTGGTTGTGTGTTTTTTTAAAAAACTTTTATTGATATTATTTTGATTTATCCTTTTCTTATTTAACTCAAGGCATTCTGTTGTGTATTTGACTTTCTCTTCTGAAATGAGTTTTCTTTTTTTTTTTTTTTTTTTTTTTTTTTTTTGGTTTTTTCGAGACAGGGTTTCTCTGTGGCTTTGGATCCTGTTGTGGAACTATCTCTGTAGACCAGGCTGGTCTCGAACTCACAGAGATCCGCCTGCCTCCGCCTCCTGAGTGCTGGGATTAAAGGCGTGCGCCACCATCGCCCGGCCTTGAAATGAGTTTTCTTTTATATCAACTTCATTAGTTTTATCAATTTTTAAAACTTTTATAACTCTAATTTTCATGACGTCTTCATTTCTTAAACATGTTTAACTATGAGATAAGTAAGAGTGTCCAGAATTGTGCAGGTGGCAAGTCAATCCCAGCATTCACAAGAAAAGCTTGGTAGATGAAAGTATGGTAGCTAGGATGTTAATGCCAAGCGTAGGAGGGTGTGGCTGAATAAGCTAGAAATATGGTAAGTGGTTCATATCTTATTAGGAAACACCAGGAGCCCTCAAAAATGCCATGTATGTTGGTGACTTTGCCATAGCTTTACAGTGACTGTTTTTATTCCTTAGGTCCAGATACTCTGTTTTTTTAGGACACAGGGATTCTGTATCTCAGGAACGGGCTCACGGCCGAACACAAAGAAACGGATAGATAAAACAAAAGAAATCAAATTATTACCTCCATTCTTTTCTGAATAAAATCTTGTTAGGACGATATATCTTAGGCTTAAACCTACTCCCTGCACATAGAATAAAGAAATGGAGAAGGCATTGGGCTCATTGCTAATGACTCTAGTGCGCAGCATTCTTCGTCATGGTCTTTTTGAAGCCAGATCCAGATAGGTAGATCTCCTCCATCATTCTGTCCCTCCCGGCCAAACCCTCTCTCTTTTCCTTTCTTCCACATCTACTCATTTTTAGAGTTTGCATGTGTCTGTGGCTTTCTTGGTTGGTATTTGCACATACTCAGTGTATTCTTCATATGTGGATCGTGTGTTCTCAGACACTCTTGAATTCCATGTATATATCGGTCAGCTCCGATGCTTTAATTTTTTTCCTTGCAGGTTTCCGTTAACCTTTATTTTTGGTTGTGTATTTTTTAAAAAAAACTTTAATTGATATTATTTTGATGTATCCTTTTCTTATTTAACTCAAGGCATTCTGTTGTGTGTTTGGCTTTCTCTTCTGAAATGAGTTTTCTTTTATATCAACTTAATGATTTTTATCACTTTTTAAAAATTTCTAACTCTAATTTTCATGACGTCTTCATTTCTTAAACATGTTTAACTAGGAGATAAGTTAGAATGTCTTTCATCATATTGTTCTGCTCCTTATTCTTCGTGATTTTTTTTTGTTGTTTTTGTATAAAGGTCTCACAATATAGCCCAGTTTTACCCTGAACTTGTGGCCGTCCTCCTGACTCAGCCTCTTGAGTGCTGGAATTATAGGCATGAACCACCATGCCTGAATTTGAATGATATTGTTTAATGGTTCATGCATTTTTTTGTGTGAACGTTTTTGCTTACATGTATGTATATGCATTACATACCCCCAGAGGTCAGAGCAGGACATCAGATTCCCTGGAATTGGAGTTACAGACAGCATGTGTGCTGGGACAGAACCTGGACCTTTTACAAGAGCAGCAAGTGCTATTTGTCACCGAACCATTGCCAAGCCTCTATCTATACAGTTCGCATAAGGGAATATTTCATGTGGACGGGCGGCATTTACACAAGATCAGAGAGCGGGAAGTCTTGTATCTCTTCTAATACTAGCTGCCATCTATTCCTGCAAATACTTCTTGGTTACCTTGGATTTTTTTCCTTATTCCACAGGAACATCAGTTGTAGCTCTATTCCTCTCTTTTTTATTATTATTTTACAGACTCTAATATCGAGAAAATCCCAGTTTTCATGGTTTTCGCTTAACTTGTTTAGTCCATGGTTTGTAGGATAGCTTCCTACATACTGTTACTGTTGTCCCTGTTTCTCTGCTCACTGTGTAATTGGTCTGTCTCTTTGCTATGTTAGCTTTCAAAGAAATTGAAAAGCATATTCCTATTGCTTCTGCCTTCTTATGAAAAATTTTGGCAATTCAATGATACTTTATAAATTAGCAAATGAAATTCTTCTTGCATTAAAGGAGAAATTAGAAGGAAATATGGTAGGCAAATGAGAAAGTCAAAAGAACTCAGAATGCCAGTCCCATTGCTTAAGTAAATATTTTCCCCCTTCATTTAAATTAGAGTGCAGCAGACATGAAGGACAATGTGAGACTGAAGCAACAGCTTCAAGAAAATGAAGAACTCATTTTAACTCTGCGGACTCAGCTGAGCCAGACGCAGGCAGAGCAAGCTGCACAGGTAGGATGATGGCACCTCCAATAGGATAGAATCCATGGGGTCCAGCATGGTGCAGGTGGCAAGTCAATCCCAGCAGTCACTTGAAAAGCTTGGTAGATGTAAGTATGGTAGCTAGGATGTTAATGCCAAGCGTAGGAGGGTGTGGCTGAATAAGCTAGAAATATGGTAAGTGGTTCATATCTTATTAGGAAACACCAGGAGCCCTCAAAAATGCCATGTTTGTTGGTGACTTTGCCATAGCTTTACAGTGACTGTTTTTATTCCTTAGGTCCAGATACTCCGTTTTTTTAGGACACAGGGATTCTGTATCTCAGGAACGGGCTCATGGCCGAACACAAAGAAACGGATAGATAAAACAAAAGAAATCAAATTATTACCTCCATTCTTTTCTGAATAAAATCTTGTTAGGACGATATATATTAGGCTTAAACCTACTTCCTGCACATAGAATAAAGAAATGGAGAAGGCATTGGGCTCGTTGCTAATGACTCTAGTGCGCAGCGTTCTTCGTCATGGTCTTTTTGAAGCCAGATCCAGATAGGTAGATCTCCTCCATCATTCTGTCCCTCCCGGCCAAACCCTCTCTCTTTTCCTTTCTTCCACATCTACTCATTTTTAGAGTTTGCATGTGTCTGTGGCTTTCTTGGTTGGTATTTGCACATACTCAGTGTATTCTTCATATGTGGATCGTGTGTTCTCAGACACTCTTGAATTACATGTTTATATCGGTCAGCTCCGATGCTTTAATTTTTTTTCCTTGCAGGTTTCCGTTAACCTTTATTTTTGGTTGTGTATTTTTTTAAAAAAACTTTAATTGATATTATTTTGATGTATCCTTTTCTTATTTAACTCAAGGCATTCTGTTGTGTGTTTGGCTTTCTCTTCTGAAATGAGTTTTCTTTTATATCAACTTAATGAGTTTTATCACTTTTTAAAAATTTCCAACTCTAATTTTCATGACGTCTTCATTTCTTAAACATGTTTATTTATGATATAAGTTAGAATGTCTTTCAGCATATTGTTCTGCTCCTTATTCTTTGTGATTTTTTTTTGTTTTTGGAAAAAGGTCTCACAATAAAGCCCAGTTTTACCCTGAACTTGTGGCCATCTTCCTGACTCAGCCTCTTGAGTGCTGAAATTATAGGCATGAGCCACCATGCCTGATTTTGAATGATATTATTTCATGGTTCATTCATTTTTTTTGTGATCATTTTTGTTTACATGTATGTATATGCATTACATACCCCCAGAGGTCAGAGCAGGACATCAGATTCCCTGGAATTGGAGTTACAGACAGCATGTGTGCTGGGACAGAACCTGGACCTTTTACAAGAGCAGCAAGTGCTATTTGTCACCGAACCATTGCCAAGCCTCTATCTATACAGTTCGCATAAGGGAATATTTCATGTGGACGGGCTGCATTTACACAAGATCAGAGAACGGGAAGTCTTGTATCTCTTCTAATACTAGCTGCCATCTATTCCTGCAAATACTTCTTGGTTACCTTGGATTTTTTTTCCTTATTCCACAGGAACATCTGTTGTAGCTCTATTCCTCTCTTTATTATTATTATTTTACACACTCTAATATCGAGAAAATCCCAGTTTTCATGGTTTTCGCTTAACTTGTTTAGTCCATGGTTTGTAGGATAGCTTCCTACATACTGTTACTGTTGTCCCTGTTTCTCTGCTCACTGTGTAATTGGTCTGTCTCTTTGCTATGTTAGCTTTCAAAGAAATTGAAAAGCATATTCCTATTGCTTCTGCCTTCTTATGAAAAATTTTGGCAATTCAATGATACTTTATAAATTAGCAAATGAAATTCTTCTTGCATTAAAGGGGAAATTAGAAGGAAATATGGTAGGCAAATGAGAAAGTCAAAAGAACTCAGAATGCCAGTCCCATTGCTTAAGTAAATATTTTCCCCCTTCATTTAAATTAGAGTGCAGCAGACATGAAGGACAATGTGAGACTGAAGCAACAGCTTCAAGAAAATGAAGAACTCATTTTAACTCTGCGGACTCAGCTGAGCCAGACGCAGGCAGAGCAAGCTGCACAGGTAGGATGATGGCACCTCCAATAGGATAGAATACATGGGGTCCAGCATGGTGCAGGTGGCAAGTCAATCCCAGCAGTGACTTGAAAAGCTTGGTAGATGAAAGTATGGTAGGTAGGATGTTAATGCCAAGCGTAGGAGGGTGTGGCTGAATAAGCTAGAAGTATGGTAAGTGGTTCATATCTTAGTAGGAAATACCAGAAGCCCTCAAAAATGTCATTTATGTTGGTGACCTTGCCATAGCTTTATGGTGACTGTTTTTATTCCTTAGGTCCAGATACTCTGTTTTATTAGGACACAGAGATTCTATATCTCAGGAACGGGCTCATGGCCGAACACAAAGAAACGGATAGATAAAACAAAAGAAATCAAATTATTACCTCCATTCTTTTCTGAATAAAATCTTGTTAGGAAGATATATCTTAGGCTTAAACCTACTTCCTGAACATAGAATAAAGAAATGGAGAAGGCATGGGGCTCGTTGCTAATGACTCTAGTGCGCAGCGTTCTTCTTCATGGTCTTTCTGAAGCCAGAGCCAGATAGGTAGATCTCCTCCATCAGTCTGTCCCTCCCCACCTGCCCTCCCTGTCTCCCTTGCTTCCACATCTACTCATTTATTAGAGTTTGCATGTGTCTTTGGCTTATTTGGTTGGTATTTGCACATACTCATTGTATTGTATTCTTCGTATGTGGATTGTGTGTTCTCAGAAACTCTTGAATTACATGATTACATCGGTCAGCTCCGATGCTTTAATTTTTTTCCTTGCAGGTTTCCGTTAACCTATATTTTTGGATGTGTATTTTTTTTTAAAATACTTTAATTGATATTATTTTGATTTATCCTTTTCTTACTTAACTCAAGGCATTCTGTTGTGTGTTTTGCTTTTTCTTCTGAAATGAGTTTTATTTTATATCTACTTCATGAGTTTTATCACTTTTTAAAACTTTTCTAATTTTTATGACGTCTTCATTTCTTAAACATGTTTAACTAGGAGATAAGTTAGAATGTCTTTCATCATATTGTTCTGCTCCTTATTCTTCGTGATTTTTTTTTTTGTTGTTTTTGTATAAAGGTCTCACAATATAGCCCAGTTTTACCCTGAGCTTGTGGCCGTCCTCCTGACTCAGCCTCTTGAGTGCTGGAATTATAGGCATGAGCCACCATGCCTGAATTTGAATGATATTGTTTAATGGTTCATGCATTTTTTTGTGTGAACGTTTTTGCTTACATGTATGTATATGCATTACATACCCCCAGAGGTCAGAGCAGGACATCAGATTCCCTGGAATTGGAGTTACAGACAGCATGTGTGCTGGGACAGAACCTGGACCTTTTACAAGAGCAGCAAGTGCTATTTGTCACCGAACCATTGCCAAGCCTCTATCTATACAGTTCGCATAAGGGAATATTTCATGTGGACGGGCTGCATTTACACAAGATCAGAGAACGGGAAGTCTTGTATCTCTTCTAATACTAGCTGCCATCTATTCCTGCAAATACTTCTTGGTTACCTTGGATTTTTTTCCTTATTCCACAGGAACATCAGTTGTAGCTCTATTCCTCTCTTTTTTATTATTATTTTACAGACTCTAATGCCGAGAAAATCCCAGTTTTCATGGTTTTCGCTTAACTTGTTTAGTCCATGGTTTGTAGGATAGCTTCCTACATACTGTTACTGTTGTCCCTGTTTCTCTGCTCACTGTGTAATTGGTCTGTCTCTTTGCTATGTTAGCTTTCAAAGAAATTGAAAAGCATATTCCTATTGCTTCTGCCTTCTTATGAAAAATTTTGGCAATTCAATGATACTTTATAAATTAGCAAATGAAATTCTTCTTGCATTAAAGGGGAAATTAGAAGGAAATATGGTAGGCAAATGAGAAATTCAAAAGAACTCAGAATGCCAGTCCCATTGCTTAAGTAAATATTTTCCCCCTTCATTTAAATTAGAGTGCAGCAGACATGAAGGACAATGTGAGACTGAAGCAACAGCTTCAAGAAAATGAAGAACTCATTTTAACTCTGCGGACTCAGCTGAGCCAGACGCAGGCAGAGCAAGCTGCACAGGTAGGATGATGGCACCTCCAATAGGATAGAATCCATGGGGTCCAGAATGGTGCAGGTGGCAAGTCAATCCCAGCAGTGACTTGAAAAGCTTGGTAGATGAAAGTATGGTAGCTAGGATGTTAATGCCAAGCGTAGGAGGGTGTGGCTGAATAAGCTAGAAGTATGGTAAGTGGTTCATATCTTATTAGGAAACACCAGGAGCCCTCAAAAATGCCATGTTTGTTGGTGACTTTGCCATAGCTTTACAGTGACTGTTTTTATTCCTTAGGTCCAGATACTCCGTTTTTTTAGGACACAGGGATTCTGTATCTCAGGAACGGGCTCATGGCCGAACACAAAGAAACGGATAGATAAAACAAAAGAAATCAAATTATTACCTCCATTCTTTTCTGAATAAAATCTTGTTAGGAAGATATATCTTAGGCTTAAACCTACTTCCTGCACATAGAATAAAGAAATGGAGAAGGCATTGGGCTCGTTGCTAATGACTCTAGTGCGCAGCGTTCTTCGTCATGGTCTTTTTGAAGCCACATCCAGATAGGTAGATCTCCTCCATCATTCTGTCCCTCCCGGCCAAACCCTCTCTCTTTTCCTTTCTTCCACATCTACTCATTTTTAGAGTTTGCATGTGTCTGTGGCTTTCTTGGTTGGTATTTGCACATACTCAGTGTATTCTTCATATGTGGATCGTGTGTTCTCAGACACTCTTGAATTCCATGTATATATCGGTCAGCTCCGATGCTTTAATTTTTTTCCTTGCAGGTTTCCGTTAACCTTTATTTTTGGTTGTGTATTTTTTTAAAAAAACTTTAATTGATATTATTTTGATGTATCCTTTTCTTATTTAACTCAAGGCATTCTGTTGTGTGTTTGGCTTTCTCTTCTGAAATGAGTTTTCTTTTATATCAACTTAATGATTTTTATCACTTTTTAAAAATTTCTAACTCTAATTTTCATGACGTCTTCATTTCTTAAACATGTTTAACTAGGAGATAAGTTAGAATGTCTTTCATCATATTGTTCTGCTCCTTATTCTTTGTGATTTTTTTTTTTTGTTTTTGGAAAAAGGTCTCACAATAAAGCCCAGTTTTACCCTGAACTTGTGGCCGTCTTCCTGACTCAGCCTCTTGAGTGCTGAAATTATAGGCATGAGCCACCATGCCTGATTTTGAATGATATTGTTTAATGGTTCATGCATTTTTTTGTGTGAACGTTTTTGCTTACATGTATGTTTATGCATTACATACCCCCAGAGGTCAGAGCAGGACATCAGATTCCCTGGAATTGGAGTTACAGACAGCATGTGTGCTCGGACAGAACCTGGACCTTTTACAAGAGCAGCAAGTGCTATTTGTCACCGAACCATTGCCAAGCCTCTATCTATACAGTTCGCATAAGGGAATATTTCATGTGGACGGGCTGCATTTACACAAGATCAGAGAACGGGAAGTCTTGTATCTCTTCTAATACTAGCTGCCATCTATTCCTGCAAATACTTCTTGGTTACCTTGGATTTTTTTCCTTATTCCACAGGAACATCAGTTGTAGCTCTATTCCTCTCTTTTTTATTATTATTTTACGGACTCTAATATCGAGAAAATCCCAGTTTTCATGGTTTTCGCTTAACTTGTTTAGTCCATGGTTTGTAGGATAGCTTCCTACATACTGTTACTGTTGTCCCTGTTTCTCTGCTCACTGTGTAATTGGTCTGTCTCTTTGCTATGTTAGCTTTCAAAGAAATTGAAAAGCATATTCCTATTGCTTCTGCCTTCTTATGAAAAATTTTGGCAATTCAATGATACTTTATAAATTAGCAAATGAAATTCTTCTTGCATTAAAGGGGAAATTAGAAGGAAATATGGTAGGCAAATGAGAAAGTCAAAAGAACTCAGAATGCCAGTCCCATTGCTTAAGTAAATATTTTCCCCCCTTCATTTAAATTAGAGTGCAGCAGACAAGAAGGACAATGTGAGACTGAAGCAACAGCTTCAAGAAAATGAAGAACTCATTTTAACACTGCGGACTCAGCTGAGCCAGACGCAGGCAGAGCAAGCTGCACAGGTAGGATGATGGCACCTCCAATAGGATAGAATCCATGGGGTCCAGAATGGTGCAGGTGGCAAGTCAATCCCAGCAGTCACTTGAAAAGCTTGGTAGATGAAAGTATGGTAGCTAGGATGTTAATGCCAAGCGTAGGAGGGTGTGGCTGAATAAGCTAGAAATATGGTAAGTGGTTCATATCTTATTAGGAAACACCAGGAGCCCTCAAAAATGCCATGTATGTTGGTGACTTTGCCATAGCTTTACAGTGACTGTTTTCATTCCTTAGGTCCGGATACTCTGTTTTTTTAGGACACAGGGATTCTGTATCTCAGGAACGGGCTCACGGCCGAACACAAAGAAACGGATAGATAAAACAAAAGAAATCAAATTATTACCTCCATTCTTTTCTGAATAAAATCTTGTTAGGACGATATATCTTAGGCTTAAACCTACTTCCTGCACATAGAATAAAGAAATGGAGAAGGCATTTGGCTCGTTGCTAATGACTCTAGTGCGCAGCATTCTTTGTCATGGTCTTTTTGAAGCCAGATCCAGATAGGTAGATCTCCTCCATCATTCTGTCCCTCCCGGCCAAACCCTTTTTCCTTTCTTCCACATCTACTCATTTTTAGAGTTTGCATGTGTCTGTGGCTTTCTTGGTTGGTATTTGCACATACTCAGTGTATTCTTTATATGTGGATCGTGTGTTCTCAGACACTCTTGAATTCCATGTTTATATCATTCAGCTCCGATGCTTTAATTTTTTTCCTTGCAGGTTTCCGTTAACCTTTATTTTTGGTTGTGTATTTTTTTAAAAAAACTTTAATTGATATTATTTTGATGTATCCTTTTCTTATTTAACTCAAGGCATTCTGTTGTGTGTTTGGCTTTCTCTTCTGAAATGAGTTTTCTTTTATATCAACTTAATGAGTTTTATCACTTTTTAAAAATTTCTAACTCTAATTTTCATGACGTCTTCATTTCTTAAACATGTTTAACTATGATATAAGTTAGAATGTCTTTCAGCATATTGTTCTGCTCCTTATTCTTTGTGATTTTTTTTTGTTTTTGGAAAAAGGTCTCACAATAAAGCCCAGTTTTACCCTGAACTTGTGGCCATCTTCCTGACTCAGCCTCTTGAGTGCTGAAATTATAGGCATGAACCACCATGCCTGATTTTGAATGATATTATTTCATGGTTCATTCATTTTTTTTGTGATCATTTTTGTTTACATGTATGTATATGCATTACATACCCCCAGAGGTCAGAGCAGGACATCAGATTCCCTGGAATTGGAGTTACAGACAGCATGTGTGCTGGGACAGAACCTGGACCTTTTACAAGAGCAGCAAGTGCTATTTGTCACCGAACCATTGCCAAGCCTCTATCTATACAGTTCGCATAAGGGAATATTTCATGTGGACGGGCTGCATTTACACAAGATCAGAGAACGGGAAGTCTTGTATCTCTTCTAATACTAGCTGCCATCTATTCCTGCAAATACTTCTTGGTTACCTTGGATTTTTTTCCCTATTCCACAGGAACATCAGTTGTAGCTCTATTCCTCTCTTTATTATTATTATTTTACAGACTCTAATATCGAGAAAATCCCAGTTTTCATGGTTTTCGCTTAACTTGTTTAGTCCATGGTTTGTAGGATAGCTTCCTACATACTGTTACTGTTGTCCCTGTTTCTCTGCTCACTGTGTAATTGGTCTGTCTCTTTGCTATGTTAGCTTTCAAAGAAATTGAAAAGCATATTCCTATTGCTTCTGCCTTCATATGAAAAATTTTGGCAATTCAATGATACTTTATAAATTAGCAAATGAAATTCTTCTTGCATTAAAGGAGAAATTAGAAGGAAATATGGTAGGCAAATGAGAAAGTCAAAAGAACTCAGAATGCCAGTCCCATTGCTTAAGTAAATATTTTCCCCCTTCATTTAAATTAGAGTGCAGCAGACACGAAGGACAATGTGAGACTGAAGCAACAGCTTCAAGAAAATGCAGAACTCATTTTAACTCTGCGGACTCAGCTGAGCCAGACGCAGGCAGAGCAAGCTGCACAGGTAGGATGATGGCACCTCCAATAGGATAGAATCCATGGGGTCCAGAATGGTGCAGGTGGCAAGTCAATCCCAGCAGTCACTTGAAAAGCTTGGTAGATGAAAGTATGGTAGCTAGGATGTTAATGCCAAGCGTAGGAGGGTGTGGCTGAATAAGCTAGAAATATGGTAAGTGGTTCATATCTTATTAGGAAACACCAGGAGCCCTCAAAAATGCCATGCATGTTGGTGACTTTGCTATAGCTTTACAGTGACTGTTTTTATTCCTTAGGTCCAGATACTCCGTTTTTTTAGGACACAGGGATTCTGTATCTCAGGAACGGGCTCACGGCCGAACACAAAGAAACGGATAGATAAAACAAAAGAAATCAAATTATTACCTCCATTCTTTTCTGAATAAAATCTTGTTAGGATGATATATCTTAGGCTTAAACCTACTTCCTGCACATAGATAAAGAAATGGAGAAGGCATTGGGCTCGTTGCTAATGACTCTAGTGCGCAGCGTTCTTCGTCATGGTCTTTTTGAAGCCAGATCCAGATAGGTAGATCTCCTCCATCATTCTGTCCCTCCCGGCCAAACCCTCTCTCTTTTCCTTTCTTCCACATCTACTCATTTTTAGAGTTTGCATGTGTCTGTGGCTTTCTTGGTTGGTATTTGCACATACTCAGTGTATTCTTCATATGTGGATCGTGTGTTCTCAGACACTCTTGAATTCCATGTTTATATCGGTCAGCTCCGATGCTTTAATTTTTTCCTTGCAGGTTTCCGTTAACCTTTATTTTTGGTTGTGTATTTTTTTAAAAAAACTTTAATTGATATTATTTTGATGTATCCTTTTCTTATTTAACTCAAGGCATTCTGTTGTGTGTTTGGCTTTCTCTTCTGAAATGAGTTTTCTTTTATATCAACTTAATGAGTTTTATCACTTTTTTAAAAATTTCTAACTCTAATTTTCATGACGTCTTCATTTCTTAAACATGTTTAACTATGATTAAGTTAGAGTGTCTTTCAGCATATTGTTCTGCTCCTTATTCTTTGTGATTTTTTTTTGTTTTTGGAAAAAGGTCTCACAATAAAGCCCAGTTTTACCCTGAACTTGTGGCCGTCTTCCTGACTCAGCCTCTTGAGTGCTGAAATTATAGGCATGAGCCACCATGCCTGATTTTGAATGATATTATTTCATGGTTCATTCATTTTTTTTTTGTGATCGTTTTTGTTTACATGTATGTATATGCATTACATACCCCCAGAGGTCAGAGCAGGACATCAGATTCCCTGGAATTGGAGTTACAGACAGCATGTGTGCTGGGACAGAACCTGGACCTTTTACAAGAGCAGCAAGTGCTATTTGTCACCGAACCATTGCCAAGCCTCTATCTATACAGTTCGCATAAGGGAATATTTCATGTGGACGGGCTGCATTTACACAAGATCAGAGAACGGGAAGTCTTGTATCTCTTCTAATACTAGCTGCCATCTATTCCTGCAAATACTTCTTGGTTACCTTGGATTTTTTTCCTTATTCCACAGGAACATCAGTTGTAGCTCTATTCCTCTCTTTTTTATTATTATTTTACAGACTCTAATATCGAGAAAATCCCAGTTTTCATGGTTTTCGCTTAACTTGTTTAGTCCATGGTTTGTAGGATAGCTTCCTACATACTGTTACTGTTGTCCCTGTTTCTCTGCTCACTGTGTAATTGGTCTGTCTCTTTGCTATGTTAGCTTTCAAAGAAATTGAAAAGCATATTCCTATTGCTTCTGCCTTCTTATGAAAAATTTTGGCAATTCAATGATACTTTATAAAATAGCTAATGAAATTCTTCTTGCATTAAAGGGGAAATTAGAAGGAAATATGGTAGGCAAATGAGAAAGTCAAAAGAACTCAGAATGCCAGTCCCATTGCTTAAGTAAATATTTTCCCCCTTCATTTAAATTAGAGTGCAGCAGACAAGAAGGACAATGTGAGACTGAAGCAACAGCTTCAAGAAAATGAAGAACTCATTTTAACACTGCGGACTCAGCTGAGCCAGACGCAGGCAGAGCAAGCTGCACAGGTAGGATGATGGCACCTCCAATAGGATAGAATCCATGGGGTCCAGAATGGTGCAGGTGGCAAGTCAATCCCAGCAGTCACTTGAAAAGCTTGGTAGATGAAAGTATGGTAGCTAGGATGTTAATGCCAAGCGTAGGAGGGTGTGGCTGAATAAGCTAGAAATATGGTAAGTGGTTCATATCTTATTAGGAAACACCAGGAGCCCTCAAAAATGCCATGCATGTTGGTGACTTTGCTATAGCTTTACAGTGACTGTTTTTATTCCTTAGGTCCAGATACTCCGTTTTTTTAGGACACAGGGATTCTGTATCTCAGGAACGGGCTCACGGCCGAACACAAAGAAACGGATAGATAAAACAAAAGAAATCAAATTATTACCTCCATTCTTTTCTGAATAAAATCTTGTTAGGATGATATATCTTAGGCTTAAACCTACTTCCTGCACATAGATAAAGAAATGGAGAAGGCATTGGGCTCATTGCTAATGACTCTAGTGCGCAGCGTTCTTCGTCATGGTCTTTTTGAAGCCACATCCAGATAGGTAGATCTCCTCCATCATTCTGTCCCTCCCGGCCAAACCCTCTCTCTTTTCCTTTCTTCCACATCTACTCATTTTTAGAGTTTGCATGTGTCTGTGGCTTTCTTGGTTGGTATTTGCACATACTCAGTGTATTCTTCATATGTGGATCGTGTGTTCTCAGACACTCTTGAATTCCATGTTTATATCGGTCAGCTCCGATGCTTTAATTTTTTTCCTTGCAGGTTTCCGTTAACCTTTATTTTTGGTTGTGTATTTTTTTAAAAAAACTTTAATTGATATTATTTTGATGTATCCTTTTCTTATTTAACTCAAGGCATTCTGTTGTGTGTTTGGCTTTCTCTTCTGAAATGAGTTTTCTTTTATATCAACTTAATGAGTTTTATCACTTTTTAAAAATTTCTAACTCTAATTTTCATGACGTCTTCATTTCTTAAACATGTTTAACTATGATATAAGTTAGAGTGTCTTTCAGCATATTGTTCTGCTCCTTATTCTTTGTGATTTTTTTTTTGTTTTTGGAAAAAGGTCTCACAATAAAGCCCAGTTTTACCCTGAACTTGTGGCCGTCTTCCTGACTCAGCCTCTTGAGTGCTGAAATTATAGGCATGAGCCACCATGCCTGATTTTGAATGATATTATTTCATGGTTCATTCATTTTTTTTGTGATCGTTTTTGTTTACATGTATGTATATGCATTACATACCCCCAGAGGTCAGAGCAGGACATCAGATTCCCTGGAATTGGAGTTACGGACAGCATGTGTGCTGGGACAGAACCTGGACCTTTTACAAGAGCAGCAAGTGCTATTTGTCACCGAACCATTGCCAAGCCTCTATCTATACAGTTCGCATAAGGGAATATTTCATGTGGACGGGCTGCATTTACACAAGATCAGAGAACGGGAAGTCTTGTATCTCTTCTAATACTAGCTGCCATCTATTCCTGCAAATACTTCTTGGTTACCTTGGATTTTTTTCCTTATTCCACAGGAACATCAGTTGTAGCTCTATTCCTCTCTTTTTTATTATTATTTTACAGACTCTAATATCGAGAAAATCCCAGTTTTCATGGTTTTCACTTAACTTGTTTAGTCCATGGTTTGTAGGATAGCTTCCTACATACTGTTACTGTTGTCCCTGTTTCTCTGCTCACTGTGTAATTGGTCTGTCTCTTTGCTATGTTAGCTTTCAAAGAAATTGAAAAGCATATTCCTATTGCTTCTGCCTTCTTATGAAAAATTTTGGCAATTCAATGATACTTTATAAAATAGCAAATGAAATTCTTCTTGCATTAAAGGGGAAATTAGAAGGAAATATGGTAGGCAAATGAGAAAGTCAAAAGAACTCAGAATGCCAGTCCCATTGCTTAAGTAAATATTTTCCCCCTTCATTTAAATTAGAGTGCAGCAGACAAGAAGGACAATGTGAGACTGAAGCAACAGCTTCAAGAAAATGAAGAACTCATTTTAACACTGCGGACTCAGCTGAGCCAGACGCAGGCAGAGCAAGCTGCACAGGTAGGATGATGGCACCTCCAATAGGATAGAATCCATGGGGTCCAGAATGGTGCAGGTGGCAAGTCAATCCCAGCAGTCACTTGAAAAGCTTGGTAGATGAAAGTATGGTAGCTAGGATGTTAATGCCAAGCGTAGGAGGGTGTGGCTGAATAAGCTAGAAATATGGTAAGTGGTTCATATCTTATTAGGAAACACCAGGAGCCCTCAAAAATGCCATGCATGTTGGTGACTTTGCTATAGCTTTACAGTGACTGTTTTTATTCCTTAGGTCCAGATACTCCGTTTTTTTAGGACACAGGGATTCTGTATCTCAGGAACGGGCTCACGGCCGAACACAAAGAAACGGATAGATAAAACAAAAGAAATCAAATTATTACCTCCATTCTTTTCTGAATAAAATCTTGTTAGGATGATATATCTTAGGCTTAAACCTACTTCCTGCACATAGATAAAGAAATGGAGAAGGCATTGGGCTCGTTGCTAATGACTCTAGTGCGCAGCGTTCTTCGTCATGGTCTTTTTGAAGCCACATCCAGATAGGTAGATCTCCTCCATCATTCTGTCCCTCCCGGCCAAACCCTCTCTCTTTTCCTTTCTTCCACATCTACTCATTTTTAGAGTTTGCATGTGTCTGTGGCTTTCTTGGTTGGTATTTGCACATACTCAGTGTATTCTTCATATGTGGATCGTGTGTTCTCAGACACTCTTGAATTCCATGTTTATATCGGTCAGCTCCGATGCTTTAATTTTTTTCCTTGCAGGTTTCCGTTAACCTTTATTTTTGGTTGTGTATTTTTTTAAAAAAACTTTAATTGATATTATTTTGATGTATCCTTTTCTTATTTAACTCAAGGCATTCTGTTGTGTGTTTGGCTTTCTCTTCTGAAATGAGTTTTCTTTTATATCAACTTAATGAGTTTTATCACTTTTTAAAAATTTCTAACTCTAATTTTCATGACGTCTTCATTTCTTAAACATGTTTAACTATGAGATAAGTTAGAATGTCTTTCATCATATTGTTCTGCTCCTTATTCTTTGTGATTTTTTTTTTTGTTTTTGGAAAAAGGTCTCACAATAAAGCCCAGTTTTACCCTGAACTTGTGGCCGTCTTCCTGACTCAGCCTCTTGAGTGCTGAAATTATAGGCATGAGCCACCATGCCTGATTTTGAATGATATTATTTCATGGTTCATTCATTTTTTTTGTGATCGTTTTTGTTTACATGTATGTATATGCATTACATACCCCCCAGAGGTCAGAGCAGGACATCAGATTCCCTGGAATTGGAGTTACGGACAGCATGTGTGCTGGGACAGAACCTGGACCTTTTACAAGAGCAGCAAGTGCTATTTGTCACCGAACCATTGCCAAGCCTCTATCTATACAGTTCGCATAAGGGAATATTTCATGTGGACGGGCTGCATTTACACAAGATCAGAGAACGGGAAGTCTTGTATCTCTTCTAATACTAGCTGCCATCTATTCCTGCAAATACTTCTTGGTTACCTTGGATTTTTTTTCCTTATTCCACAGGAACATCAGTTGTAGCTCTATTCCTCTCTTTTTTATTATTATTTTACAGACTCTAATATCGAGAAAATCCCAGTTTTCATGGTTTTCACTTAACTTGTTTAGTCCATGGTTTGTAGGATAGCTTCCTACATACTGTTACTGTTGTCCCTGTTTCTCTGCTCACTGTGTAATTGGTCTGTCTCTTTGCTATGTTAGCTTTCAAAGAAATTGAAAAGCATATTCCTATTGCTTCTGCCTTCTTATGAAAAATTTTGGCAATTCAATGATACTTTATAAAATAGCAAATGAAATTCTTCTTGCATTAAAGGGAAATTAGAAGGAAATATGGTAGGCAAATGAGAAAGTCAAAAGAACTCAGAATGCCAGTCCCATTGCTTAAGTAAATATTTTCCCCCTTCATTTAAATTAGAGTGCAGCAGACAAGAAGGACAATGTGAGACTGAAGCAACAGCTTCAAGAAAATGAAGAACTCATTTTAACACTGCGGACTCAGCTGAGCCAGACGCAGGCAGAGCAAGCTGCACAGGTAGGATGATGGCACCTCCAATAGGATAGAATCCATGGGGTCCAGAATGGTGCAGGTGGCAAGTCAATCCCAGCAGTCACTTGAAAAGCTTGGTAGATGAAAGTATGGTAGCTAGGATGTTAATGCCAAGCGTAGGAGGGTGTGGCTGAATAAGCTAGAAATATGGTAAGTGGTTCATATCTTATTAGGAAACACCAGGAGCCCTCAAAAATGCCATGTATGTTGGTGACTTTGCCATAGCTTTACAGTGACTGTTTTTATTCCTTAGGTCCGGATACTCTGTTTTTTTAGGACACAGGGATTCTGTATCTCAGGAACGGGCTCACGGCCGAACACAAAGAAACGGATAGATAAAACAAAAGAAATCAAATTATTACCTCCATTCTTTTCTGAATAAAATCTTGTTAGGACGATATATCTTAGGCTTAAACCTACTTCCTGCACATAGAATAAAGAAATGGAGAAGGCATTGGGCTCGTTGCTAATGACTCTAGTGCGCAGCGTTCTTCGTCATGGTCTTTTTGAAGCCACATCCAGATAGGTAGATCTCCTCCATCATTCTGTCCCTCCCGGCCAAACCCTCTCTCTTTTCCTTTCTTCCACATCTACTCATTTTTAGAGTTTGCATGTGTCTGTGGCTTTCTTGGTTGGTATTTGCACATACTCAGTGTATTCTTCATATGTGGATCGTGTGTTCTCAGACACTCTTGAATTCCATGTTTATATCGGTCAGCTCCGATGCTTTAATTTTTTTCCTTGCAGGTTTCCGTTAACCTTTATTTTTGGTTGTGTATTTTTTTAAAAAAACTTTAATTGATATTATTTTGATGTATCCTTTTCTTATTTAACTCAAGGCATTCTGTTGTGTGTTTGGCTTTCTCTTCTGAAATGAGTTTTCTTTTATATCAACTTAATGAGTTTTATCACTTTTTAAAAATTTCTAACTCTAATTTTCATGACGTCTTCATTTCTTAAACATGTTTAACTATGATATAAGTTAGAGTGTCTTTCAGCATATTGTTCTGCTCCTTATTCTTTGTGATTTTTTTTTTGTTTTTGGAAAAAGGTCTCACAATAAAGCCCAGTTTTACCCTGAACTTGTGGCCGTCTTCCTGACTCAGCCTCTTGAGTGCTGAAATTATAGGCATGAGCCACCATGCCTGATTTTGAATGATATTATTTCATGGTTCATTCATTTTTTTTGTGATCGTTTTTGTTTACATGTATGTATATGCATTACATACCCCCAGAGGTCAGAGCAGGACATCAGATTCCCTGGAATTGGAGTTACAGACAGCATGTGTGCTGGGACAGAACCTGGACCTTTTACAAGAGCAGCAAGTGCTATTTGTCACCGAACCATTGCCAAGCCTCTATCTATACAGTTCGCATAAGGGAATATTTCATGTGGACGGGCTGCATTTACACAAGATCAGAGAACGGGAAGTCTTGTATCTCTTCTAATACTAGCTGCCATCTATTCCTGCAAATACTTCTTGGTTACCTTGGATTTTTTTCCTTATTCCACAGGAACATCAGTTGTAGCTCTATTCCTCTCTTTTTTATTATTATTTTACAGACTCTAATATCGAGAAAATCCCAGTTTTCATGGTTTTCGCTTAACTTGTTTAGTCCATGGTTTGTAGGATAGCTTCCTACATACTGTTACTGTTGTCCCTGTTTCTCTGCTCACTGTGTAATTGGTCTGTCTCTTTGCTATGTTAGCTTTAAAAAAAATTGAAAAGCATATTCCTATTGCTTCTGCCTTCTTATGAAAAATTTTGGCAATTCAATGATACTTTATAAATTAGCAAATGAAATTCTTCTTGCATTAAAGGGGAAATTAGAAGGAAATATGGTAGGCAAATGAGAAAGTCAAAAGAACTCAGAATGCCAGTCCCATTGCTTAAGTAAATATTTTCCCCCTTCATTTAAATTAGAGTGCAGCAGACAAGAAGGACAATGTGAGAATGAAGCAACAGCTTCAAGAAAATGAAGAACTCATTTTAACTCTGCGGACTCAGCTGAGCCAGACGCAGGCAGAGCAAGCTGCACAGGTAGGATGATGGCACCTCCAATAGGATAGAATCCATGGGGTCCAGCATGGTGCAGGTGGCAAGTCAATCCCATCAGTGACTTGAAAAGCTTGGTAGATGAAAGTATGGTAGGTAGGATGTTAATGCCAAGCTTAGGAGGGTGTGGCTGAATAAGATAGAAGTATGGTAAGTGGTTCATATCTTAGTAGGAAATACCAGAAGCCCTCAAAAATGTCATTTATGTTGGTGACCTTGCCATAGCTTTATGGTGACTGTTTTTATTCCTTAGGTCCAGATACTCTGTTTTATTAGGACACAGAGATTCTATATCTCAGGAACGGGCTCATGGCCGAACACAAAAAACGGATAGATAAAACAAAAGAAATCAAATTATTACCTCCATTCTTTTCTGAATAAAATCTTGTTAGAAAGATATATCTTAGGCTTAAAGCTACTTCCTGAACATAGAATAAAGAAATGGAGAAGGCATGGGGCTCGTTGCTAATGACTCTAGTAGGCAGCGGTCTTCTTCATGGTCTTTCTGAAGCCCGAGCCAGATAGGTAGATCTTCTCCATCAGTCTGTCCCTCCCCTCCTGCCCCTCCCTGTCTCCCTTGCTTCCACATCTACTCATTTATTAGAGTTTGCATGTGTCTGTGGCTTTCTTGGTTGGTATTTGCACATACTCAGTGTATTCTTCATATGTGGATCATGCGTTCTCAGAAACTCTTGAATTACATGGTTACATCGGTCAGCTCCGATGCTTTAATTTTTTTCATTGCAGGTTTCTGTTAACCTTTATTTTTGGTTGTGTATTCTTTTTAAAATACTTTAATTGATATTATTTTGATGTATCCTTTTCTTATTTAACTCAACTCATTCTGTTGTGTGTTTGTCTTTCACTTCTGAAATGAGTTTTCTTTTATATCAACTTCATGAGTTTTATCACTTTATTTATTTATTAAAGATTTCTGTCTCTTCCCTACCGCCGCCTCCCCTTCCCTCTTCCTCCCCCCAGTCAAAACCCCCTTCCTCGTCCACCAAAAGAGCAATATTGCTTCCCTGCCCTGTGGGAAGTCCACGGACCACCCACCTCTATCCAGGTCTAGTAAGGTGAGCATCCAAACTGCCTAGGCTCCCACAAACCCAATAGGTGCAGTTGGATCAAAAACCCATTGCCATTGTTCTTGAGGTCTCAGTAGTCCTCATTGTCCGCTATGTTCAGCGAGGCCGGTTTTAACCCAGGCTTTTTCAGACCCAGGCCAACTGGCCTTGATGAGTTCCCGACAGAACATCCCCACTGTCTCAGTGTGTGGGTGCACCCCTTGTGGTCCAGAGCTCCCTGCTCGTGCTCTCTCTCCTTGTGCTCCTGACTTGGACCTTGAGATTTCAGTCCGGTGCTCCAATGTGGGTCTTTGTCTCTGTCTCCTTTCATCGCCTGATGAAGGTTGATATTCAGGAGGATGCCTATATGTTTTTCTTTGGGTTCTCCTTCTTATTTGGCTTCTATAAGAACCCGAATTATAGGCCCAATGACCTTTATTTATGGCTAGAAACCAAATATGAGTAAGTACATCCCATGTTCCTCTTTTTGGGTCTGGCTTACCTCACTCAGGATAGTGTTTTCAATTTCCATCCATTTGCCTGCAAACTTCAAGAAGTCCTTGTTTTTTACTGATGAGTAGTACTCTAATATGTACATAATCCATACTTTCTTCATCCATTCTTCAATTGAAGGGCATCTAGGTTGTTTCCAGGTTCTGGCTATTACAAACAATGCTGCTATGAACATAGTAGAGCATATACTTTTGTTGTATGATATGGCCTCTCTTGGGTATATTCCCAAGAGTGGTATTGCTGGGTCCATGGGTAGGTTGAATCCGAACTTCCTGAGAAACCTCCACACTGCTTTCCAGAGTGGTTGCACAAGTTTGCATTCCCACCAGCAATGGATGAGTGTACCCCTTTATCCACAACCTCTCCAGCAAAGGCTATCATTGGTGTTTTTTATTTTCGCCATTCTGACAGGTGTAAGATGGTATCTTAAAGTTGTCTTGATTTGCATTTCCCTGATCGCTAAGGAAATTGAGCATGACTTTAGGTGTCTTTTGGCCATTTGAACTTCTTCTGTTGTGAGATCTCTGTTCAGCTCAGAGCGCCATTTTATAATTGGGTTGATTAACCTTTTACGGTCTAGTTTCTTGAGTTCTTTATATATTTTGGAGATCAGACCTTTGTCAGTTGCATTCTGTTGTGTGTTTGGCTTTATCTTCTGAAATGAGTTTTCTTTTATATCAACTTCATGAGTTTTATCACTTTTTAAAACTTTTCTAACTCTAATTTTCATGACGTCTTCATTTCTTAAACATGTTTAACTAGGAGATAAGTTAGAGTGTTTTTCAGCATATTGTTCTGCTCCTTATTCTTCGTGATTTTTTTTTGTTGTTTTTGGAAAAAGGTCTCACAATATAGCCCAGTTTTACACTGAACTTGTGGCCGTCTTCTTACTCAGCCTCTTGAGTGCTGGACTTATAGGCATGAGCCACCATGCCTGATTTTGAATGATATTGTTTAATGGTTCATCATTTTTTTGTGTGAATGTTTTTGCTTACTTGTATGTATATGCCTTACTTACCCCCAGAGGTCAGAGCAGGACATCAGGTCCCCTGGAATTGGAGTTACAGATAGCGTGGGTGCTGGGACAGAACCTGGATCTTTTCACAAGAGCAGCAAGTGCTATTTGTCACCGAACCATTGCTAAGCCTCTATCTATACAGTTCGCATATGGGAATATTTCATGTGGATGGCCTGCATTTACACAAGATCAGAGAACGGGAAGTCTTGTATCCCTTCTAATACTGCGGCGAACTCCCTGACCAGCAGGAAAGAGCAGCCACACGACGAGGATTCTTCTCAAATCACGCTTTATTGGAGCCTCTTGGTTGAAGGGAGAGCAGAAAGCGAGGGGCCCCGAGCTCTTAACTATAGCTGTTTATATATGGATTCTGCCTAGCAACCTTTGATACTTTGATACCTTGACTGCTTCTCCGGAGACCCACCGGCAGGAAAGAAAGCAGGGGAACATCCTGTCAATTACAGACCACAAGGAAGTTCCCCTGCTGGTCAGGGGAAGTGTGGGCAGCTAGATCACAACAACTCATCCTGTTTTCTGGTGGAAGAAACTGCAACCTTAATATGGAGTTATCAAGTGAGGCTGGGGCCAAATGCCATTTTATAATGGCAGCCACTCAAATCGGCTCCCTGCAGTTCCCCCTTTTTGTTTTTCTCTGTAGGCCAGTGAGAAGGTCTTACTCCTGTTCAGGTCCTCACCTCATGATGCGAGGACTGATCAAAGGAGGCCTAAAACTCCTGGTACTCCTTCTCCCGTGCAATGGAATAAACTCCTGGGAGGTGCAAAGGCAGTACTCAGAGTAAAAATGCATACCTTCCTCAGTGCAATGGAGAATTTCTCCCTGAGAGTGCAAAGGCTATGCAAGGAACAAACCTACTGGCCTTTTAGGACAGATAACCATACTTGGGATGAAACGCCATTCTCCAAAGTGGCTAACGTTTGTAGAACCATAACCTTATCTCGAGATGTCTGAGCTCGGGGGCAGCATTTTAGCCATAGGCAGATTATACATCCCTAAACAAAAGGGGGGCTTCCCGCTGTCATGAAACCACCTCCTCAAGTCAAGCCCACCACCAAAAGGTCATCTCCCCGGAAAGTCAAGACGAAGGAGAAGCTGAGCACACGGCTCTGAGGGGGGAAGGAACAGCCCCCTCCCAAGGTAGTGACCCAGGAAGCCTGCAGCCAAACCGAGCTTGCTGCTCCAAAGGAATCCACCAGCGCGCCATCCTCTAAGCAAAGTTCAAAAGCGCCAGATGGTGAAACACCACATGCCAAGTGTCAAACAGGTTCAGCTGGGGCCTGTGAAATTGAAGTGGGCACCAGACAGAACACAGCAGCAACGTCCCCTTGAAAGACTCAGCAGTCGAGCCAGGGTCACAAGAAGCTGCTTCAAAAAACAGGGAAAAACCGCGGCATTGTGGCGAACAGGTCCCAGTATGTCTATCAGTGCCTGCACCCAAAGCAGCAGTGTTAACCGTCTTCCAGATGCCTCGGATGTCAAGAGTGAGCTTGACATGATGGAGGAAGACCATACAGTGATGTCTAATAGTTCTGTCATCCTGGAACAAGAGCATCGGATCAACAGTCTCCACCTCAAGTGTCCTGTCACGCAACCATACGAACGGCATCACTGGTCCAATTATTTTCACAACTTTGTAGATTCTTGCCTCCAGAAAATCCCTCAAGATCGAGAGATGAAGAAACTTCTTTTCCAGGAGGCACACAATCGGACCAGCGGTAGAAGCACAGGAAGAAGAGGAGGAGCAAGATTGGCCGAACAGGAGCAGGGCACCGAGGCCAGCTTGCGGATAGCAGAGGTTGCGGGGAACGAGAGGCGCGGCATGGAGCTCCGGGCAACCGGCTGCTGCCTTGCGCTGCTGTGGGGTTGTGCGCTGGCAGCCATGGTACCTATTGGGCAGTGTCTGTCCCAGGCGGGCTACGAGAGGGTTGCCGATGCCCACCAAGCCTGCTTGCCAGGATTCTTCAAGTCTGAGGCGTCTGAAAGCCCTTGCCTGGAGTGTCCAGAGCATACCTTGCCGTCAGACGAGGGTGCCACCCCCTGCCAGTGTTAAGAAGGCAGACAGTATTCTCCATCTCTGCTCCGCTCAAATCCGGATTGTCAGCGCCATCATCATCAGGAACAGCAGTGGCATCATCTTCGACCAGATCAGCAGTATCAGTATCCTGAAGAGCGGTGGGATCATTGTCATGATGGACTTCAACAGTTCTGGTCAGGCGGCTCGGGACCCAATGAGGCACTTCTCGATCCTGGGGAAAAACACAAATAGCTCCCCTGGACCTTTGGATAACGGGGGTCCGGGGCCATACCATTTATTATCTAACACATCCTTCCACATCACTTTCCCTGCCCCTTCCGGGAAGGTGTGGGCGTGTCAGTCGGCTGCAGTACGACCTTTGTCATCCGTTATCAAAAAATTAAGAGTAAAAAGGGCCATAGCAATCCTATTCCTGGGGGAGGCAGTCTCGGCCATTCCCCCTTTTTGTTTTTCTCTGCCTGCTCCTGTCATTAGGAGTGGCTTTCTCATTTATTCCTGTCAGCTGAGTGCATGGAAGACACCTTCTCCCTCGTGCACCTCTTTAGCTTCCCTAGCAACCCAGCTGATCCTGCTTCTGCTCTGAAAGGGCCCGCTTAAACCATGTTTTAGGGAATTTGGGCATTGTCAATCTCTCTGGCTACTTCCTGCTGAGCGGGGACGTAGAGTTTTTAAGGGTTTTTACTACAATCTATGCTGTGCTTCTATGCCCTGAGGCAAATCCCGGTGTTTGCAGCTTCGCAGACCCTCAGTGCTGCTTGGCCATGGAGCTGCCTAGAGCTCCTTGGCCTTGGAGCCACAGCTGCTCGCACTCCACTGCAAACTCCGGAGGCCTCGGTAACTCGAACCAAATGAATATCACTCCTTTCCTTAGTGTACCTTGTTCGGCAGCAAAATCCAGATCTCTACCTAGCTTCTCCCAGGAGGGCACGGTAAGATTGCCGGAGGCCGCGAACCAAGGTGCAATGGTATCACACTCCTCCAGGAACCTCTCTAAAGTGCTCCCTTTTATCTTTAAGTTTTTAGAACGAAGCAGCTCATTGAGAGCCAAAAATATTGGGTGCGAAGATGAAGCGCCCATTTGACAACCGTTTAACAACCGTTTGACGTTTATAACCCGTTTGACGTTTACAACACGTTTGACGTTTTTGACATTTCGACCTGTCCGCTGTGGTCGCGGCTCTACTACCCCACTCTCCCTTCTTCTACCGGTGAGAGCGGAAAACCCACTTTTGTCGTGGATCCCTAGCCTTACCTGGGGACTGTCTTGAGTTTCTTTTTTTAGGTATACCTTTTATGTTTATTCTTTTCAGTCTAGACCTGCCTAAGTCCCCCCCTTTTAAATCAGACTCTGATAGGCTGTCCTGTGTGCTTGCAGTGCCCTCCACCCTTCCCTGCGCAACCAAAAGCAGCACAGAAAAACGTCAATGACGAGGGCCACAAAGAGCAAGCAAAATACCTCAGGTGCAACCCCAGCAATCATCATACTTGGGAGACTCACCGACGTCGCCGCTCCGCGTGTCGAGTTCTGAATCCTATTTGACCCCTCACTCGGTACCAAAGCTTGTCCCAGCGTCCCGGGATTTCAGCACCAGTTGCGGCGAACTCCCTGACCAGCAGGAAAGAGCAGCCACACGACGAGGATTCTTCTCAAATCACGCTTTATTGGAGCCTCTTGGTTGAAGGGAGAGCAGAAAGCGAGGGGCCCCGAGCTCTTAACTATAGCTGTTTATATATGGATTCTGCCTAGCAACCTTTGATACTTTGATACCTTGACTGCTTCTCCGGAGACCCACCGGCAGGAAAGAAAGCAGGGGAACATCCTGTCAATTACAGACCACAAGGAAGTTCCCCTGCTGGTCAGGGGAAGTGTGGGCAGCTAGATCACAACAACTCATCCTGTTTTCTGGTGGAAGAAACTGCAACCTTAATATGGAGTTATCAAGTGAGGCTGGGGCCAAATGCCATTTTATAATGGCAGCCACTCAAATCGGCTCCCTGCAGTTCCCCCTTTTTGTTTTTTCTCTGTAGGCCAGTGAGAAGGTCTTACTCCTGTTCAGGTCCTCACCTCATGATGCGAGGACTGATCAAAGGAGGCCTAAAACTCCTGGTACTCCTTCTCCCGTGCAATGGAATAAACTCCTGGGAGGTGCAAAGGCAGTACTCAGAGTAAAAATGCATACCTTCCTCAGTGCAATGGAGAATTTCTCCCTGAGAGTGCAAAGGCTATGCAAGGAACAAACCTACTGGCCTTTTAGGACAGATAACCATACTTGGGATGAAACGCCATTCTCCAAAGTGGCTAACGTTTGTAGAACCATAACCTTATCTCGAGATGTCTGAGCTCGGGGGCAGCATTTTAGCCATAGGCAGATTATACATCCCTAAACAAAAGGGGGGGCTTCCGCTGTCATGAAACCACCTCCTCAAGTCAAGCCCACCACCAAAAGGTCATCTCCCCCGGAAAGTCAAGACGAAGGAGAAGCTGAGCACACGGCTCTGAGGGGGAAGGAACAGCCCCCTCCCAAGGTAGTGACCCAGGAAGCCTGCAGCCAAACCGAGCTTGCTGCTCCAAAGGGAATCCACCAGCGCGCCATCCTCTAAGCAAAGTTCAAAAGCGCCAGATGGTGAAACACCACATGCCAAGTGTCAAACAGGTTCAGCTGGGGCCTGTGAAATTGAAGTGGGCACCAGACAGAACACAGCAGCAACGTCCCCTTGAAAGACTCAGCAGTCGAGCCAGGGTCACAAGAAGCTGCTTCAAAAAACAGGGAAAAACCGCGGCATTGTGGCGAACAGGTCCCAGTATGTCTATCAGTGCCTGCACCCAAAGCAGCAGTGTTAACCGTCTTCCAGATGCCTCGGATGTCAAGAGTGAGCTTGACATGATGGAGGAAGACCATACAGTGATGTCTAATAGTTCTGTCATCCTGGAACAAGAGCATCGGATCAACAGTCTCCACCTCAAGTGTCCTGTCACGCAACCATACGAACGGCATCACTGGTCCAATTATTTTCACAACTTTGTAGATTCTTGCCTCCAGAAAATCCCTCAAGATCGAGAGATGAAGAAACTTCTTTTCCAGGAGGCACACAATCGGACCAGCGGTAGAAGCACAGGAAGAAGAGGAGGAGCAAGATTGGCCGAACAGGAGCAGGGCACCGAGGCCAGCTTGCGGATAGCAGAGGTTGCGGGGAACGAGAGGCGCGGCATGGAGCTCCGGGCAACCGGCTGCTGCCTTGCGCTGCTGTGGGGTTGTGCGCTGGCAGCCATGGTACCTATTGGGCAGTGTCTGTCCCAGGCGGGCTACGAGAGGGTTGCCGATGCCCACCAAGCCTGCTTGCCAGGATTCTTCAAGTCTGAGGCGTCTGAAAGCCCTTGCCTGGAGTGTCCAGAGCATACCTTGCCGTCAGACGAGGGGTGCCACCCCCTGCCAGTGTTAAGAAGGCAGACAGTATTCTCCATCTCTGCTCCGCTCAAATCCGGATTGTCAGCGCCATCATCATCAGGAACAGCAGTGGCATCATCTTCGACCGGATCAGCAGTATCAGTATCCTGAAGAGCGGTGGGATCATTGTCATGATGGACTTCAACAGTTCTGGTCAGGCGGCTCGGGACCCAATGAGGCACTTCTCGATCCTGGGGAAAAACACAAATAGCTCCCCTGGACCTTTGGATAACGGGGTCCGGGCCATACCATTTATTATCTAACACATCCTTCCACATCACTTTCCCTGCCCCTTCCGGGAAGGTGTGGGCGTGTCAGTCGGCTGCAGTACGACCTTTGTCATCCGTTATCAAAAAATTAAGAGTAAAAAGGGCCATAGCAATCCTATTCCTGGGGGAGGCAGTCTCGGCCATTCCCCCTTTTTGTTTTTCTCTGCCTGCTCCTGTCATTAGGAGTGGCTTTCTCATTTATTCCTGTCAGCTGAGTGCATGGAAGACACCTTCTCCCTCGTGCACCTCTTTAGCTTCCCTAGCAACCCAGCTGATCCTGCTTCTGCTCTGAAAGGGCCCGCTTAAACCATGTTTTAGGGAATTTGGGCATTGTCAATCTCTCTGGCTACTTCCTGCTGAGCGGGGACGTAGAGTTTTTAAGGGTTTTTACTACAATCTATGCTGTGCTTCTATGCCCTGAGGCAAATCCCGGTGTTTGCAGCTTCGCAGACCCTCAGTGCTGCTTGGCCATGGAGCTGCCTAGAGCTCCTTGGCCTTGGAGCCACAGCTGCTCGCACTCCACTGCAAACTCCGGAGGCCTCGGTAACTCGAACCAAATGAATATCACTCCTTTCCTTAGTGTACCTTGTTCGGCAGCAAAATCCAGATCTCTACCTAGCTTCTCCCAGGAGGGCACGGTAAGATTGCCGGAGGCCGCGAACCAAGGTGCAATGGTATCACACTCCTCCAGGAACCTCTCTAAAGTGCTCCCTTTTATCTTTAAGTTTTTAGAACGAAGCAGCTCATTGAGAGCCAAAAATATTGGGTGCGAAGATGAAGCGCCCATTTGACAACCGTTTAACAACCGTTTGACGTTTATAACCCGTTTGACGTTTACAACACGTTTGACGTTTTTGACATTTCGACCTGTCCGCTGTGGTCGCGGCTCTACTACCCCACTCTCCCTTCTTCTACCGGTGAGAGCGGAAAACCCACTTTTGTCGTGGATCCCCAGCCTTACCTGGGGACTGTCTTGAGTTTCTTTTTTTTAGGTATACCTTTTATGTTTATTCTTTTCAGTCTAGACCTGCCTAAGTCCCCCCTTTTAAATCAGACTCTGATAGGCTGTCCTGTGTGCTTGCAGTGCCCTCCACCCTTCCCTGCGCAACCAAAAAGCAGCACAGAAAAACGTCAATGACGAGGGCCACAAAGAGCAAGCAAAATACCTCAGGTGCAACCCCAGCAATCATCATACTTGGGAGACTCACCGACGTCGCCGCTCCGCGTGTCGAGTTCTGAATCCTATTTGACCCCTCACTCGGTACCAAAGCTTGTCCCAGCGTCCCGGGATTTCAGCACCAGTTGCGGCGAACTCCCTGACCAGCAGGAAAGAGCAGCCACACGACGAGGATTCTTCTCAAATCACGCTTTATTGGAGCCTCTTGGTTGAAGGGAGAGCAGAAAGCGAGGGGCCCCGAGCTCTTAACTATAGCTGTTTATATATGGATTCTGCCTAGCAACCTTTGATACTTTGATACCTTGACTGCTTCTCCGGAGACCCACCGGCAGGAAAGAAAGCAGGGGAACATCCTGTCAATTACAGACCACAAGGAAGTTCCCCTGCTGGTCAGGGGAAGTGTGGGCAGCTAGATCACAACAACTCATCCTGTTTTCTGGTGGAAGAAACTGCAACCTTAATATGGAGTTATCAAGTGAGGCTGGGGCCAAATGCCATTTTATAATGGCAGCCACTCAAATCGGCTCCCTGCATAATACTAGCTGCCATCTATTCCTGCAAATACTTCTTGGTTAACTTGGATTTTTTTCCCTATTCCACAGGAACATCAGTTGTAGCTCTATTGCTGTCTTTTTTATTATTATTTTACAGACTCTAATGTCGAGAAAATCCCAGTTTTTATGATTTTCGCTTAACTTGTTCAGTCCATGGTTTGTAGGATAGCTTCCTATATACGCTTACTGTTGTCCATGTTTTTCTGCTCACTGTCTAATTGGTCTGTCTCTTTGCTATGTTAGCTTTCAAAGAAATTGAAAAGCATATTGCTAATGCTTCTGCCTTCTTATGAAAAATTTTGGCAATTCAATGATACTTTATAAATTAGCAAATGAAATTCTTCTTGCATTAAAGGGGAAATTAGAAGGAAATATGGTAGGCAAATGAGAAAGTCAAAAGAACTCAGAATGCCAGTAACATTGCTTAAGTAAATATTTTCCCCCTTCAATTAAATAAGAGTGCAGCAGACGTGGAAGACTTTTTCAGCCTGAAGCAGCAGTTTCAAGAAAATGAAGAACTCATTTTCACTCTTCGGACTCAGCTGATCCAGACGCAGGCAGAGCAAGCTGCACAGGTAGGATGATGGCACCTCCAATAGGATAGAATCCATGGGGTCCAGAATGGTGCAGTTGGCAAGTCAATACCAGCAGTCACAAGAAAAGCTTGGTAGATGAAAGTATGGTAGCTAGGATGTTAATGCCAAGCATAGGAGGGTGTGGCTGAATAAGCTAGAAGTATGGTAAGTGGTTCATATCTTAGTAGGAAACAAGAGAAGCCCTCAAAAATGCCATTTATGTTGATGACCTTGCCATAGCTTTATGATGACTGTTTTTATTCCTTACGTCCAAATACTCCGTTTTTTTAGGACACAGAGATTCTGTATCTCAGGAACCCCCTCATGGCCGAACACAAAGAAACGGATAGATAAATCAAAAGAAATCAAATTGTTACCTCCATTCTTTTCTCATTAAAATCTTGTTAGAAAGATATATCTTAGGCTTAAAGCTACTTCCTGAACATAGAATAAAGAAATGGAGAAGGCATGAGGCTTGTTGCTTATGACTCCAGTATGCAGCGTTCTTCTTCATGGTCTTTCTGAAGCCAGAGCCAGATAGGTAGATCTCCTCCATCAGTCTGTCCCTCCCGGCCAGCCCCTCTCTCTCTCTCTTGCTTCCACATCTACTCATTTTTAGAGTTTGCATGTGTCTGTGGCTTTCTTGGTTGGTATTTGCACATACTCAGTGTATTCTTCATATGTGGATCGTGTGTTCTCAGAAATTCTTGAATTACATGATTACATCGGTCAGCTCTGATGCTTTAATTTTTTTCCTTGCAGGTTTCTCTTAACCTTTATTTTTGGTTGTGTATTTTTTTAAAAAACTTTAATTGATATTATTTTGATTTATCCTTTTCTTATTTAACTCAAGGCATTCTGTTGTGTGTTTGGCTTTCTCTTCTGAAATGATTTTTCTTTTATATCAACTTCATGAGTTTTATCACTTTTTAAAACTTTTCTAACTCTAATTTTCATGACGTCTTCATTTCTTAAAAACGTTTAACTATGAGATAAGTTAGAGTGTCTTTCAGCATATTGTTCTGCTCCTTATTCTTCGTGATTTTTTTGTTGTTTTTGGAAAAAGGTCTCACAATATAGCCCAGTTTTACCCTGAACTTGTGGCCGTCTTCCTGACTCAGCCTCTTGAGTGCTGGAATTATAGGCATGAGCCACCATGCCTGATTTTGAATGATATTGTTCAATGGTTCATTCATATTTTTGTGTGAATGTTTTTGCTTACATGTATGTATATGCATTACATACCCCCAGAGGTCAGAGCAGGACATCAGATCCCCTGGAATTGGAGTTACAGATAGCATGGGTGCTGGGACAGAACCTGGATCTTTTCACAAGAGCAGCAAGTGCTATTTGACACTGAACCATTGCTAAGCCTCTGTCTATGCAGTTCGTATGTGGGAATATTCCATGTGGACGGGCTGCATTTACACAAGATCAGAGAACCGGAAGTCTTGTATCTCTTCTAATACTAGCTGCCATCTATTCCTGAAATTCTTCTTGGTTACCTTGGATTTTTTTCCCTATTCCACAGGAACATCAGTTGTAGCTCTATTGCTGTCTTTTTTATCATTATTATTTTACAGACTCTAATGCCGAGAAAATCCCTGTTTTCATGGTTTTCGCTTAACTTGTTCAGTCCTTTGTTCGTATGATAGCTTCCTATATACTGTTACTGTTTTCCATGTTTTTCTGCTCACTCTCTAATTAGTCTGTCACTTTGCTATGTTAGCTTTCAAAGAAATTGAAAAGCATATTGCTATTGCTTCTTCCTTCTTCTGAAAAATTTTGGCAATTCAATGAATTTAGCAAATGATATTCTTCTTGCATTAAGAGGGAAATTAGAAGGAAATATGGTAGGCAAATGAGAAAGTCAAAAGAACTCAGAATGCCAGTCTCATTTCTTAAGTAATTATTTTCTGCCTTCAGTTAAATAAGAGCACAGGAGACATGGAAGACTTTGTCAGCCTAAAGCAGCAGCTTCAAGAAAAAGAAGAACTAATTTTCACTCTGCGGACTCAGCTGAGCCAGACGCAGGCAGAGCAAGCTGCACAGGTAGGATGATGGCACCTCCAATAGGATAGAATCCATGGGGTCCAGAATGGTGCAGGTGGCAAGTCAATCCCAGCAGTCACTTGAAAAGCTTGGTAGATGAAAGTATGGTAGCTAGGATGTTAATGCCAAGCGTAGGGGGGTGTGGCTGAATAAGCTAGAAGTATGGTAAGTGGTTCATATCTTAGTAGGGAACACCAGAAGCTCTCAAAAATGCCATTTATGTTGGTGACCTTGCCATAGCTTTATGATGACTGTTTTTTATTCCTTAGGTCCTGATACTCCGTTTTATTAGGACACAGAGATTCTGTATCTCAGGAACCCCCTCATGGCCGAACACAAAGAAACGGATAGATAAAACAAAAGAAATCAAATTATTACCTCCATTCTTTTCTGATTAAAATCTTGTTAGGAAGATATATCTTAGGCTTAAAGCTACTTCCTAAACATAGAATAAAGAAATGGAGAAGGCATGGGGCTCGTTGCTAATATCTCTAGTGCGCAGCATTCTTCTTCATGGTCATTCTGAAGCCAGAGCCAGATAGGTAGATCTCCTCCATCAGTCTGTCCCTCTGCCTGCCCCTCCCTGTCTCCCTTGCTTCCACATCTACTCATTTATTAGAATTTGCATGTGTGTGTGGCTTTCTTGGTTGGTATTTGCACATACTCAGTGTATTCTTCATATATGGATCGTGTGTTCTCAGAAACTCTTGAATTACATGATTACATCGGTCAGCTCCGATGCTTTAATTTTTTTCCTTGCAGTTTTCTGTTAACCTTTATTTTATGTTGTGTATTTTTTCTTTGAGACAGGGTTTTTCTGTGGCTTTGGAGCCTGTCCTGGAACTAGCTCTGTATACCAGGCTGGTCTCGAACTCACAGAGATCCGCCTGCCTCTGCCTCCCGAGTGCTGGGATTAAAGGCGTGCGCCAACATCACCGGGCTGTTGTGTATTTTTTTTTAAAGCTTTAATTAATATTATTTTGATTTATCCTTTTCTTATTCAACTCAAGGCATTCTGTTTTGTGTTTGGCTTTCTCTTCTACAATGAGTTTTCTTTTATATCAACCTCATGAATTTTATTAATTTTTAAAACTTTTCTAACTCTAAATTTCATGACATCTTCATTTCTTAAACATGTTTAACTACGAGATAAGTTAGAGTGTCTTTCAGCATATTGTTCTGCTCCTTATTCTTTGTGATTTTTTTTGTTTTTTTTTTTTGTTTTTTTGGAGAAAGGTCTACAATATAGCCCAGTTTTACCGTGAACTTGTGGCAGTCCTCCTATCTCAGCCTCTTGAGTGCTGGAATTATAGGAATGATCCTCCATGCCTGACATTTGAATGATATTGTTTAATGGTTCATTCATTTTTTTGTGTGTGAATGTTTTTGCTTACATATATGTATATGCATTACATACCCCCAGAGGTCAGAGCAGGACATCAGATTCCCTGGAACTGGAGTTACAGATAGCATGGGTTCTGGGTCAGAACCTGGATCTTGTTAGGAAGATATATCGTAGCCTTAAAGCTCCTTTTGAAAATAGACTAAGGAAGTTGAGAGTGTTTGTGGCTCATTGCTAATGACTCTAGTATGCAGCATTCTTCTTCATGGTCATTCTGAAGCCCGGGATAGCCTGTTTGCGCTGGCTCCCTTATATTTGTTTTTCTTAGTTTCCCGTAGATTTTCTTTGAGGTTGCTCTTGTGCCATGCCATATTCTTCCCTGGAGGTCTTTGCACACAACACGCACCTGATCTTATGCTCAGACATATTGGTAACAGATGTGTCTTCCATGTAGTGATGGCTGACATTTAGACACAGAGATTTTTATACCCAGAAATTGATAATCTTTTCCTATTAACCAATTGGAGCTTTCGTGCTTCATGTATAGTGTAGCTAGGAAAATGTTACACATTTTTGTTCTTTTAAGTTACTTAAAACAAAGGCAGCGAAGACATATGATTATGGTAACAGTTTCATTGTGGAGCAAGCCACTCCAAACAAAATACCAAAGGCCAAGTGTGGTTAAAAAAAAAAAGCCAATTTCCCTAGCATGTAGAAGACTGAGTTGTACAGATCATGGGTTTGACACCAGTGTTGGCTGCATGACAAGTTCTAGGCTAGCCCATGCTATACTGGAAGACCTATCCCAGAAAATAAAATAGATAAAAGTAGCCTCAGCTTTAAAGTATTTTGTGAACGTGGTAGTTATTTAAACATAGAGAAAAAAAAGATGAAATTTAAACAGAACCCTGAAAGCTAGGTAATACTCTAGACAAGCCACATTCTTGTGCAGAAGACAGAGAGGAACCCTGAGAGCTAGGAAACACTCTAGACAAGCTGCGTTCTTGTGGGAAAGAGTTGGAAAGACAGAGAAGAATGCGTTAAAGAGAACAGCCTGTAGGAGTGACAGCTGGCCATGCCTTTCTGGTTACGTCGTGTGCCCTTGAAAACAAAAACAGATAACCATACAAGATAGACTAGACTTGTATTTCTATTTGTAGAACATTTTGAATAATGTCCATGGCTTGAACTGCTAATTTATAGGAGTGAGGGTCCAGGACCATTTTTGAGCATGAGTCTGATACTGAAGGAGTTAACAGAAATTTAACTTCACTTGTATGTTTAATTTTCTCATCTTTTCAGAATTAAAAAATATCTTCTCTCATATTTATAACATTTTTAGTATCTGTGAAGATTTTTTTTAAATTAAAGTTATTTATGAGTTGATTCAGAGTTTGATAGTAGGCTTTCATTCTTGTCTGGAAGTTACAGCTGGGCCTCTTGTTCTTCTGACATTCTCACCCTTGTCCCTCAGATCTGAGGTTTAGAGAAGCACTGTCCGTCCGTGCTGTGTGCCCATCTTTGGAGGTTAGGCTGAGAGACTTGTCATACTCTGGAGCATACCTTGTCTAGTTTCTCTGGCGTGTGTCTTCAGTTGAGTTCCATGCAGCAGGTGGTCCAAGAGAAAGACGCCCACTTTGAAAACCAGGTCTGTCTCCATGAAGATGAGCCGCTTCCATTAGTAACCCAGGCAGATGTGGAGACAGAGATGCAGCAGGTTGTTGCTCACACTCCGTGGAATGACGCCTCGTTTTGGTTAACGTTTAATCCGGATCTCACAGCCACTTTCGGAGCCCTGCCCTTCCCTGCTGCGCTCCACACATCCCCCATGTATACCTTGGCTCCTTATTGGTGTCCTGTCTTTGGTTGCACATCATTTTCTGTCTTGTCCAAACTTTCCCTTTTTCCTAATCTCATCAGGTCGGAAGTTCTTGGGGACTTACGTGGGAGTCATCAATGGGCTGGTTTCTTTTTCATTTGCGGATTTACTGCTACCATTCATGTTCTAACCCTGATCCAAAACTTCAAATTGATGAAGTCAGTTTTGTATTTAAAAAAATAAAAGAGGTAAAAAGTGATTTCAAAGGCACATTCTTTTATTAAATCTGTATTTTTTTAAGGTGCATTGAAAATTGACTTCCTTGTATTTGAGCTTACCCTGTACTGACTCACATTGCGTGTACTTATAATGTAGAACCCTGTAAGGAAAGGCACTTTAGTGACACTTTGTTTGATCTGTGTTTGTACATGTGTGCTCATGTATGTGCAAGTGCATGTTTATGCATACAAGTAAGCATGCACACATGCACATGTGTGTGGTGGCCAGAGAACAACGTTGAATGTCATTCCTTCCTCTGGCCATTGGCCTTGATAGTTTCCCCCTCAGAGATGGGCCCTCTCATTGGCCTAGGTCACCACTTAGGCTAGGCTAGCTGGCTGGCCGAGATGCCTTCGAAATCCTGTTTCTACCACCTCAGTCTGGGATTCACCTGGCCTGGTTTTTTTTATGTGGATTCTGGAGACTGAATACAAGTCCTCATGAGTACTTTGCCAATTGTGCCAATCTTCCCAGCCGCTCATTTCTTTCTTCTTGAGTGCAAACCTGTTCCAAGTACTAAGCAGTCTTTCAGAATGTACTGCTAAGTAGAATTTCAGAGTGTACTACTTTGAAAACTAGACTATGAATTGTATATATTGATTGATTGATTCAATAGGTATTTTTCAAGTGCCTGCCCTGTGATTGAAAACAGAAGAGTAATGGTTTTGCCTATAAAAATTGCTCTCTTTTGTAGGTAAGATATGCATGTTAGCTCTGCTACTTAGGGGCAGGACAGGAACTATGTAATTTTGAACGTGAGCATGTGTCATTTAATCTTAAGTAATTTAGGCTCCCTGATTCAAGGCCTTGCTTGCATTTGGGTTTGGTTGTTGTCACGCTCTGGAGAAGGCATTTTGGATATTCTATTGCTGCTGGATGGGCCATGGCATGCAGTGTTTTTCTTAGCCCTTTTTCTTCCACACTCAAAGCGTAGCCTTACAGGTGCACATGGCATTTGGAAGGTAGGCAAATAATTGTGCTTAATTATCTATTGAGAAAGAAGAGCAGGAAATGAAAATAACTTTCACAACCCCTGAACTGACCCCAAAATAAGAAGTATTTCTCTTATAAGATCAGATAGAAAAACAAGATTTGAAATACAGAATTTGAAGGCAGCCTCCCATCATGCCTAGGCCCATGCAGAAAGCCTGCAGCGGGAATTGGAAAGCAGCCAGCTCAAACTTGCTGGCCTGGAACACCTGACAGCCTTACACTAGATGAAGTGCAAAAAGACATGAAACAGAAGGAAGAAGAGGTCAGCTTCCTGTCTGGACAGCTTAATGAGAGAGAACAGACCCTCTCCAAAGTCCAGGAAGAGATGATTGAACAGGAGCATTTCATCAGGGCCCTGCACACACAGCTGGAAATGCAGGCTAAGGAGCATGACGACAGGCTAAAGCAGTTCCAGCTAGAACTTTGTGAGCTGAAGCAGAAGACAGAAGAGGGCGAGGAAGATGCTAAAGCGAGGCAGCTGATAAAGAAGACACTGCAGGCGGCTCTCATCTCCTGAAAGAATCTGAAAGAGGAGTTGTCTTCAGCTAGAGATGCTGTTGCACACCTGACCAAGACTCTTGCAGATGTGGAAAGCCAGGTTTCTGATAAAAATCAAGAGAGCGCTGCATTCAAAGTAAAGTTAGCCCTTCTTCAGGAAGAAAGAGACAAGTCTTTGCTTGAAAACCAGAGCCTCTGTGGCTCTTGTGAAAGCCTGAAATTAGCTGTGCAGGGGCTTACCGAAGAACAGGCAAACATGATGAAGGAGCTTGAATCTCCGCGATGCTCTAAGATCGCAGAGAGCGCCGAATGGCAAGGGAAGCACAAGGAGCTGCAGAAGGAGTATGAAGTTCTTCTGCAGTCCTACGAGAACGCGAGCAACGAAGTCGAAAGGATCCAGCACGTGGTGGCAGGTGTGAGGCAAGAGAATCAAGAACTACAGGGGACATTAAGAAGCACAGAGACAGACAAAAGGGAGGTGGAAAAGCAGCTGCAGGATGCGGAACGAGGAAATGGAAGAGATGAAAGAAAGGATGAAAAAGTGTGCTACATCAAAAGACCAGAAGATCCTGGAGCTGGAGCAAGAAATGACCGGCTTAGAGCAGAGGCTCAGCCTCTAGGAGCCAAGGGAAGCATGGATGCTCTTCTTTCGTCGAATTCCAGCCTGAAGGAGGAACTAGAAAGGGTAAAGTTAGAGTATAAAACCCTTTCTAAGGAGTTTGAGGCTTTAATGGCAAAGAAAACCCTTCTGAGAGAAGATCTGGAGCTTCAAGGAGAAGATAGTGCACTGAAACAAGCTAGCTTAGAGGCCACTGAAAAATTCCCTCAACAAACGGATGACATCACTGAACAAGAAACACAAGCTCTGGTAGGCAAATCGCAAGAGCAAGATACTCAGAGTGTGAGCGTTAACCTGGAAGATTCCTCACGTAGTTTTAGTTCGCCATCCTTTGCCGATATTTGACTCCGGAGGGCATTTTTCTCATTTTCTAGTGTCTGGTTAAGCTCCCTGTCACTCGGTTTCTCCATCTCTAACTCGGCAATTCTTCCCTTGTGTTGCTCAATCTGCTGGAGGTGGTCACTGATGTCATCGTGGGAGCCCAAAGTTTCACTAGTGCCAGGCTTGGTGCTATTTGCTGAAAGAAGACACAATTGGGGGGGAAAGCTGTCTGGCACCAGAGGAATAGACCCAAAGTTGTCCCCTGGCACCCAGGCTGACACAGGCCCTTATACACACATGTGTCTGCACCCACATGAACATGCATATGCTTATACATGTTTATGCCTGAAAGCAGTAGCTTATGTCATGCTGGGATTCACTCTGTTCTGAGTCAGAATTCTTGTCTTGGGTGGTTCCAGCCGATTCCAAGTCAGCTCTGCTTCATCTAGGGACCGTGCACTCTGAGTTTATGCATTGGAATGCCTGGCACTGCTTTGTTCTCTCGGCCTTATTGCACACTTTCTGTCCACTGAGTATTGATGAGACAAGTCTCTTAAGAAGCCATTCCTCTGGTTTTGTAATGTGCAGTGATAGTGTTTCTTGAAGCTGACACTCTGGTTTTTATCACCTAATGAGCAAGGTGTTTTATTCTGTTCTGAATGTGCCTCAGATGTCCACCCTTTCACCTTCTGCTCACACCCACGAGAAGCTTCTTTCCCTTCAGCGGTTCTGACACCAGTGCTCCCATCGCATAGCCTCTCCAGCAGAGGATAAATGTGCTTGTGTACAAGTCATTCCCAAACTCTCCCGTTCGTATAACTGCCTGCTTAGGAACCTTCAAAAAGGTGCACGATTGTCTGGGGAGAAGCTTAGGATCCCTGCCTTGATCTGCCACTCAAGACCTGATGATTTGTCCTCATCTTTTCAGCCCTTTACTTGATCTTAAGCCTTCAGGCCATCAGACCCAGCTCTTCAGCACACAGTGATGGCCCTGAGGACCTTCTACCCACATCACCATCTTGTTGGTGGGAATGTATTCCTGGTAGCTTCCTTTTGGGGGCCACTCCAGGTCTCAGATTCTCCTGCCACACTTCCCATTTGCTTGCTTCTGTTTTGCCTTCCTACTTCCAAAGTGCTTGTCATCCCCTTTGTCTTGTGCTGCCTGCACACAAGTGCCTATGCTTTCGGCTCTATCTTTTGACCCCATTTGATAATTTTGTTTTTGTCACCTTGTTGTTGGTGTTCTTTGTTCTTGGTGTTGTTAACTATGTATAGTTAGCTATTTTGTCTGCATGTGTGTCTGTGTACCACATGCATACCTGGTGGTCTAGGATGTCCTCAGACTGTGGTAACAGTTATTACCATCATGTGGGTGCTAGAATTGAACCTAGCCGAGTTCCTCTGGAAGAGCAGACAGTACTCTTAACCACTGAGCCACTGTATTTCACACACACACACACACACACACACACACACACACACACACACACACAAATACTAATAACATTGTGATTCAAAATCATTAAAATCGGGAGCTGGTTTTCCCAGATGAGGAGAAAAGGCCACTTGCCCAGGGATGCAGTCATTCTGAAGTCAGTGGTCATGTGTGTGACTAGTGTGTTTACCACACATACAAGGGACTCATTAGAGGGATAAATTCAACCATCACTAGAATGTCAGACTCCATAGGCTTTGGATTCAAATGAACTGATGAACTAAATGGCTTAGTTTTGTTTGGTGGGAGGGGTCTCCTCTCACCTACCTATTACAGAGGTTCTGACCTTTGTAGCTCTGTGGCTGTGAAGACCCAGTGACACCTTCCGGTCACATCTCAGCTCTTGTTCCTCTCTAAATGCTAGTCTGTGGCTCTGTCGAGGCTTCTCCTCCTATGACAGCATTTTAAACAGGAATAGATATTTATAGACGATGAAATAAATTATTTTGGTAGATGATAACAACTGAAATTTTTAAATGTTTTATCAAAGGAAAATGTAATTGGTTGTCTTCTACTCTTTTTATGCTTAGCTCTTTTGGGAGCCCACCATCCAGCTCCCAAATAAATACAAACACGGAGGCTTATGATTACTTATAAAATCCCAACCTTATCTTGTCTCTATCCAGCTTTTCTTTAACTTAAATTATTCTGACTAACTTTGCCTCTGGGCTTTTTCCTTTTCTCACTTCTGTATACCTTACTTTCACTCTTACTCTGCGTCTTGCTGTGTAGCTGGGGGGGGAGGCTGGTCTCTGCCATCCTCCTCTCCTTATTCTCTCTTGATCTTCCCTCCAGACTTCTCCTTCTATGTATTCTCTCTGCCTGCCTGCCAGCCCCGCCTGTCCTTTCGTCTGCCTTGCTACTGGCCATTCATCTCTTGATTAGACCATCAGGTGTTTTAGACAGGCCAAGAATCACAGCTTCACAGAGTTAAACAAATGCAACATAAACAAAAGTCACACACCTTAAAATAATATTCTACAACAGTTAACACACAAAAGTAACAGATCACTGACATAGCAGGCTACGTGTTCACAAAGAGATGCGTAACAAGCAGTCAAGATAGAGAACCAGGATGTCCCACACCCCGGCAAGTCCATCATTCCTCTCCCTAATCACAGGCACCTACCTTAGAACTAAGTGGAGCCGTTTGCAGTATGAACATACTGCTATAGTCCATCATCACTCTGGATAAGAAATAGTTCTCTTTAGAATCTGGCTACGAAGAAGGCACCTCCCTAGCCTCGCTCATCCACTAGTTAACAAGTAACTGTCATTTGCCGGCTGAGAGTCTGGTCATGTGGTAGGCACTGAGGGCACACATAAAACCTTAAGTCACATGAGCTTAGTCACACTCACTGTAGGTCCCAGCTTCTCACTTGAGATGAAGTTCAGGGCCCATCATACGTGTTACTTTCTAACCCTGTCTGCCCTTGCTCCTTTGCTGAATGCTAAGGTGTTCTACACAGTTCTACCTGCTTAGCTCAATGTCTCTGTGCAGTGTAGGAATGTGATAGAAACCTTAAAACGTGATGAATGGTATAATGTTAGTCTAGCCTTAGTGGACTGAATTCAGTCAGTCTGTGAGTAAAGTAGAGGCAGAAACTGAGGAGCCTAAGTGGTCTGTGCACTGCATATCTCTGTAGTGGCAGCCCCTCAGCAGCCGTTCCTATGAGCAGTGGTTGCAGTGGTTGCTCCAGTGAGACTCCATGTACACTGGAAGGGCCGTGCCCCTGGATCCTATGCCTGCTCCTAACCCCAGAAACCTAGACAGAATGCAGACAGCCAAGGCAGGTTACGAGTTGCTGAATAGTGATCGACTATTTGTCTTTGTAGTTCATAAGCCTTCGCTTCCAACAAGTTTATGGGTCTACCTTCTGTTTCTAGATTTACTAGAGACAAAATGAGAAACAATTTTAAACACTGGGGAAGTTTGTTTTGCTTGCATTTACTTGTGTTTGGTGTACCTGGGGGCTGTTCATTCCAGCTAGGATTGCTTTTCCTGTAGTGGGAGAGCATGGGGTTAGTCCTCACCCTGGAGTTCCTATTGTACTCAGCCCACCACCCTCAAATAAGTTTAGCTCCCCCCAAATTCACACCCTTTTCTCCAGTAACAGCCTTTCTTCCCTCACCCATGTCTTCCCAGTGCCCTTATTGTAGTTTAGTTTGGGAGACATCATAAAGTAGATAGGACTCAAGACTGAGATCCACACCTGTGAGCCTTCCTCTGCAAGCTGCTGCTGCCATGGCTTTGAATAGTGCAAACTTCTTTTTTCCATCTGTAAAAAAGGAGGGAGGTGCTTTCTCTGCTTCTTTCTATGAAGATGGAATTTGTCCAAATGTTTTATAAACTGAAACTTGATCTTTAGAGTATCAACCACACAGAGTCATCCAGGAATCGCGTTCAGTTACAGAGCACGTTGTGATCATGTGTGCTCTCTGTGTGCATCCCAGATGTCTCTAGAAAACTGTTTTCCCTGAAGCATTGATGAACTTTCTTACACAAACACTTAGAAAAGAGTCCTCAAGAGAACACAAGACTCCCAGCCAGATCCATCCATTTCCTGTGACCCATGCCTTCCCTTGTCTTTGTGGTAGGTACTCAGGAGGTCATCTCCATAGCTCCAATGTATCTGAGTGTTAATCATGGCTGAAGTTTAAAATGACAGTCCACAAGTGAGGAATCCCAATTCTGGTTCCAGAGGAGTCCAGTTCCAGTCATCTGGTAGAAGCCACAGCAGCTAAATGTTTTCACTCATTGTAAAAAGGTTTTCTGGTTTAGAAACCAGCAGTTAGATTGCTTTACCAGGTAGTGGGTACCCTGACAGAACTTGTGCAGGGACAGATCTGACTGTGGCCTGTTCCTCAGAACCTAGAGAAAAGGTTGGCATACTGTTTCTACTTGGTGAGCATCTGGGCTCCCACTTCTGCTTCACAAGTACACATAGACACATATAACTTCTATCGGCTCCCTTGGAAACACGTCCACCCAGTAATACTATGACGCACATTTTTAAATGTGAGCTTGCTCTCTGTCTATACTGAGTTCTAGGGCTTGTTATTTATTAGTAATTTAAGCATGGATCCAACCTTCTGCCCTCTGCTTACATTCCTGGAATAGCCTGTTCTACTGGAATTTTTATTAGGGAGTTGGTTCTGTTTAATCATTGTTCAGTTCATAGACCTTGGAACCAGTCCATGTTAGGACTCTTAATGTAGGTTCTGCACTGCAAATCAGGTAGGTCCTGCAAGTTCAGGCCAGTTGCCCAAGCACTGCTTCCAGTGATGTGGTCTGGGCTGGCACTTCTCCTCTCCCCTGATGCAGTTCTCTCAGCTGCTGGAGGAGGAGAATACCCTCTCCATCCACCTCAGCAATGCCAGCCAGAGTCTCGGCAAGAGCCAGGACCACTGCAATGACCTCTCCAAGTCCTGTGCTGTCCTGGAGAAGCAGGTGCAGGAGCTGCAGGCAGTAAGGCAGCGGCGGGAAGTGCTCAGAGTGATAGCTAGGGACTGTTGCTTCTCTACACAGTGGAAGGCTCTCAGTTTGCACACACATGGTGTCTGAAGAACTTCCATCACAACTGTTGTTTTTTTCTAGGGGCCACCATATGATCCGGAGGCCGCAGGGGAGACACAGCCAAGGTACAGGTGTGTGGTTCGCCCTCCATTATACACTGTGTGCAAAGAAATTGGGTGGTAGACAAGAGAGGGGTGATGGGTGAATACGATAAAACTATATTATCTACGTGTATGAAACCATTGTAATGAAACCTACTGTTGTGTATGGCCAGTGTATGTTATTTTAACAAAATTGGGTTGTAATCTTGGTGAGTTAAGATCTTAATCTCCCCTTGACTTGACATGGTCCTAGAGTAACTTGAGAGTCATCACCAAGAAGCAGGGTACTTGTGGAGTTTCAGAAGCCTGTGCTTTCCAGGGCAGTAGCTCGTAGGGGTTAGAAACATGTTTTCCATTCATATAACACAAGGAAGCTTATATAAGGTGTCTTACTTCATCCCAGCAATAACTATGTGAGATGTATTTGGGGTTCTTGTGTGTGTGCATGTTGGTGGCAGGGGGCAAGGTCAGAGGACAATGTTGGGTGTCTTAGTTTAACCCTTTCTAACATTGTCCCCTGAGACAGAGTCTCTCATTGAATCTGCCACTTGCCATTTTTCAGTGACCAGGGGTCATTAGCCATCCTCCTGCCTCTGTCTTCTCCCTAGCCCTGGGGACTGCAGGTGCACACAATCAGGCAGCTCTCACATGGCTGCCAGGGGTGGGGATGCAGATTCTCATGCTTGCAAAGCCAGAGCTCTTCCCCACTGAGCCATCTCCACGACCCCAGCGTCAGAGCCTTTAGAGGGCCAAATGAATGCATTCTCATCACCTGTCTGACTCCCCAGACTTTGTTCATTTGTTTTTGAGACAAGGTCTTTCTGAGTAGCTCTGGCTGGCCTGAAACTTGATTTGTAGACCAGGCTGGTCTTGAAGTCACAGAAATGCACCTGCCTCTGCCTCCCAAGTGCTGTGATTAAAACTATATGTCACCGCACCTAGCTAGCCAATTGAAATTTTAAAGATTGTACCTAAGGAAATAGAAGACCACTTAAAAAGGAATGTGGCTTGATTTATTGGGAAATGCACTACCTAACACTGTGTGGGCCTGGCCTATGGGAGAAATCTCTGCTGTCATTTCCCTAGGCCACCTTCCCAGGATGGCTGGGAAGATGCTCATGCAGGGGACGTGTGTTGTATCTTTCTCTCAACACAGGCTGTGGCAGAGAAAATGGAATACGCCCCGGACTCCAACCATTTGTGCCAGTAGCTCTCGCGAGATGTCAGTATCTATAGAGATCCCTGGCAGCAGCTGGTGAAGGGTAAGGGGAAGGGCCTAGGGGAGAACCTGGCTGTGGGAGCGGGTTGAGGTATGGAGATGGGCAGTGGTATTGGTGTTCAGCCCCTGAGGAAACTTTCTCCCGGCATGCCCCTCTGCTGTGAGGATGAGATCAGTTGGCTAAGATGCAGAATTACTGGTGAAGAGAAAGAGCCTCAGGTGGAGCTGACTTCCTCATGTTGTTGTTGTTGTTTTGTTTGTTTCAGACCCCCAGTACTGCAGCATGGAAGCGGGTCCTGCGTTCACTCTGCCATTCCCGGTCCCTACTGCCACTACTTGAAACCATCTATTTCCTGAATATTCATGTCCTCCTCATCCTGTATTTCACAGGTTATGTTTATAAACTTCTCACTTTATATATAAATAAATAAACAACCACAGCTCTCAGAAATTGTAATTCCTTCATCTCTAATGTCAGAATTGTAGTTTTTAGAACAGCCTTCCCACTTCCAACCCTTCCGTATCTCCTTGGAAAGTTCCCATAACAACAGAGGTGGCTATGAGGATAGGCTGGAACTCAAGGCCTGGTGCATCCTGTTTTCTGGATGTCCTCCACTGGGGCTCTGGCATGTGTGGGTGTCCTGAAGCCACTCAGGAGCCGGAGCATCACAACTTCTAGCTCAAGAACCCCTGAGCTACGGTTCGTGGTTGTAAGTTATTCTGTCTTCAATGCCATTGTCACCCGGCTCTGAGAACAGGGCTGAGACAATGGGAAGAGAAGACGAAATTCCTGATCCAGACCTGAGAGCAGTGGTCATGAGACACCACTGTGCCTGTGCCCCCCTTGTTAGCCACCGGCTTTCTCATTGCCGACATCATGTCTTCCCTTCTGTGCTCATCACCTGAAGAGAGAGGACTGATGGGCTCACCGATCAGCTCTATGTTCTATGGTGATTCCATTTTAGTCACAACCTCCCAAGGACTTTCCTGAACTGAAAGACCCTCAAAGAGGTCCTTCTCTCAGGAGGAGACCTCCCCGAAGCCAAGGAACAGGGGAGACCACACGGATGCAAATCGCAAGAGGTTTATTGGGTAAACACAGGTACCTGCGGGCAGCAAGTCTTTTGGAGGACTTGTGTGCCTGCTGACTGGAGGGCGGGCTTTTCATAGGGAAGAGCCAAAAGCAAAGCAAGTTTACAGAAGCAAAAGCGTAGTTATCGGAATGAGGCTGGGGACATGAATGGTTTCCTCTCCCAGCATGGGTGTCAGCAACAGTCATCCTGTTCCCATCTTGTAGATATCCTGTTTTGCAGTCAACCTGCTTTGCTGATGTCCTATCTTATTGATATCCTGCCTTGCAGTCATCCTATCTCGTAGACATTCTGCTCTCCTAAGCAAATGGAATGTGTTATGAGAGCAGGCTGGCTGCTGATCTGAGAATTTTTCAAGCAAACAGGACATTCCCCGGGAGCATGCTAGCGCGGGTTTTGAGGAGGGGGTCTGTAGGGTCTTTCAGAACTATTATAAAATAATAAAGTGTTATTTTTGGAATGAAGATTTGTATGAGGTTGTCTGTCGGCCCAGTTGTTACGTACCTGTGTCTGCACTCTGGAGAGTGGAGGAGGGATGGTTCCCTGGAGTACTAAAGTTCTGAAAAGCCTCCCTTCTCACTGACCAGCCTCAGAGGGCTGTGAGCATCCTTCTAGCCTCAGCTGCAAGCCAAAGCAGACAAGGTGGGGGGAAGAAATCCATCCCAAGACTGAGTTAAAGAAGCAGAGTGCTGGGGTGAAGTCCTGAAGTCTTGTGTATTGTTCTGAGAGAACACTGGAAAATGTTAGGCACTTGCCTGTAACTCCAGCACTCAGAAGGCCGAGACAGGAGATCATAAGTTCGGGGTCAGTCTTGTCCATATAGTTAAGTTCAAGATAGCCTGTGCTACATAGCAAGACTGTCAAAGAAGAAAACAGCACAACAGCAAATCAGTCTCCTAGGACACACAGTGCGGGGGTTTCGTAGCTCATGCAGGTTGGGTGGGTATAATTATGCTTTTTGTATGAAATTGCTGCTTGGGAAAAGGTGGCTGGCTATCTCATTGTACAAGTGGATTTCAAACCAAATCTTTTTGGTTTCTAAGCTATTCCTGCATGTCACATTCCACTCACGGGGCGAATGGGAGATATCTGTAAAGGGGAAATGAGTTTTCTCGGTCTCATCTCTAAAGTCCTATGGTTTCTCCAGAGAACAGCATTGCCATATGATGTGTTATAACGTCTGCTCTGATACTTCTAATTTTGACTTTGGATTAGAATTTTAAGTTAGCTAGAAGATTTCCCCTTTCTACATTTTCTCTACTTTAAAACAGCTTTAATAGAACAAATGAAATGTCCAGAGTCCAGTGTCCATTTGGAAGGGACCTTAGAAGCTGTCTGTTCTCCTGCAGAAAAGCTCTGTTCTTCTATAGAAATGCCTCTTCAGTCCAAGATTAGAGAAACCAGTCTGGGACCCTTTCTGGGTTCATTATCTCTAAGCCAATCAGGTCATAATTCCACAGCCCACCAAGGTCAGAAGAGCCTGGGTCAGATTCAATAATAAATTCTTATGATGATCTTGTGACTTCTTTGCTGCTTCTTTGTCACTGAGGACCCCAGGCTGCCAGAGGAGTCCCCCTGGGGGATTATTTGCAAAGCAGCCACAGTAAAACCCTCCAAATTCTAAGTGGCCTTCCCCTCAGAAAGGGTCTATTTTATTGGCCCAAACAAGTCACCTGAGCATGTCTGAATTGAGGCTAGAAGGGAAGGGCCACAGATCTTTTTTCTTCCTTTCAAATAAAATTTATATATTAAGACATTGCTGCTACTTTTAAGCATGGATCCCACAAGTCATTATCCATATCATCACACACTGGGAGATTTCTGGGAAGATGGACTGAGGTGGGCTTGACTGGATTGCAGGAAAACATCTTTAGAAATCTGAGTAATGGTGCAAACTATACAGCAGGGCCTTGCCTCGCTCATTTCCCAAGGCAAAGTATCCACCTCTGGGGGAAAAATCCATGGTTTGAACATGAGTAATAGCACTCCTTTTAAAAACCGGAAAGTTAGAAAGTGCTGTACATGAAGGAAGATGAACCAATCTGACAGCTTCTTTCACTTTTCTTGAAGATTTCTGTAGTGGGATTGAAGGTCAAAGAAGTGACGCCAGCAATGAGGTTCATTATGGCCTTTATTGGGTTTGGGTTGGTTTGTTGGAGGCAAGACTCTTGACTGTCTGTTTTTCACTCCACTCTTAGACCCACAAGCCACATATAGTCCACTCTTTGATGCAGTAATGATGATTTATATAAACTGCCTTCGTCAAGAAATCTGTTAACGCACTTCCTCGAATTCACATCCCACACATAAACTTCTCCATTCCCAGAAGGAGTACATATCCTCTTACTATCAGAAGAGAATGTGGATGCTGCAGTTCTTCCATTGATCTTCATGCTACCAATCAATTCTTTCATCTTTGACAGCAAATGAGAAAACCCAGCAATGCCACTTCTGAGCAGGAAGGATCCATCTGGAGAGACTTCAGATCACTTCACTATTCTCTCTTTCAAACCTCTCACTTGATGTACAGGAACTAACTTTCCAGCTCGTATATCATCGACGTAAAGAACCTTTGATGTGCACACTTGTGCCTAAAACTTGAAAGACACCCATACTTAAAAGACCCCCCGTGCCCACGTACTATGTTAAACACTGCTGAAAATTTAGCTGGGCCCCCGGGCTCAGCCGATGCTAAAACTGGATATCTATGGATTGCAGACTCACTGACTAGGCTAAGGAGAAAGACAGAGTGCTATATCTAGCTTTGTGGTTTTTCGAGACCAAATAGAAGGGATACTCCAACTCCCCCCGCCCCCCAAGATATCCTATCTAAACTGTCAACTCGCTGCTGCAGGGTGTTTTATCTGTCTTTATGTTTTTTTCGGGGAAATTCGAGAATAGACATGGGGCCATTCCCAGGATGAGCTAATCCCACCAATTTGGGAGCCAATGAAATGCTTGTGCTATACTACCCTCTCATAAGCTACTGTTGCACTCACAGGTGCCTGTGTAATCAATAAAGACACCTCTTGCTGATTGCATCTGTTGGCCTGAATTATTGAGACTGGGGAATTTCTCCCACTGCCCTTGAAAACAAGGGTCTTTCAAACTCTTCTCCATTAACACTGAAACAAGCCTTTAATATTGGAAACTTTTCCAAATAGATGCTCTGGATTTTCGGTTCGTTTTGCCATCTCCCTGAAATAGTGAGATAGCATTATCTACCCCCAAGAGCATCACCAGCTGTGCTCCAGGATGGACCGCACTGATGAGATCTGAGCAGTGGGAGGCCGTTCAGCACTAGCAGGACAGCAGTTCTTCGTCTTCAGAATTACTCTAAAAAGAGAAGTGGCCGGGCGGTGGTGGCGCACGCCTTTAATCCCAGCACTCGGGAGGCAGAGGTAGGCGGATCTCTGTGAGTTCGAGACCAGCCTGGTCTACAGAGCTAGTTCCAGGACAGGCTCCAAAGCCACAGAGAAACCCTGTCTCGAAAAACCAAAAAAAAAAAAAAGAGAAGTGGATGTGGATATGAAATTCCCAGTCCTTGGCAACAAATCATCTTCATCCTCGTCACTTTCATCATCTGCAGATTTTCTCTGTTTGTGCCCAGTCAGGTACTCCTCCCGTGGCATGCTGGAATGCCTCTTTAAGTCTCTCTTGACGTTTTTCTTTTGAGAGTTTACTTTTGCTGGCATTTTTCATTATATCTTTCCGAAAGCAATTGTTCATCATGTCAACTATTTCCTCATCTGTATAATCTTCATACACCCAAACTGGCTTCTTCTGAGGAGGAAGATTATCTTTTGTTTCATCTTCCAATTCAGAGTCATCCGAGTTTCCTTGTCATTGACCCCGTGAGCTCCACAGCCTCAGTAGCAGCAGCAGTGCAACCTTGTTGTCCTTGATGTCCTTAAGCACCAGGCAGTTCCACTGCCAAAGCCAGCTCTTCCTCCTCCTCCTTCTCCTCCTCCTCTTCCTCCTCCTCTGCCACTGTGGGGACTACACTAGGGGCCACCCTCTGCTGCCTGGCCTGCAGTGCCATTTGTGAGGAACCATCTGCTTTTTGGGGGCACGCCACAGATCTCGGGTCTGGCTTGCCTCCCTGGCATCTTACTGAGGGAAATGCTAGCCCAATCCTGCCCAGAAGGTGTTGTCAAATACTACAAGCTGTGGACGCAGTGAACGGTCTCAGCACGTTGAAAGAAGTTGCTCAATGTTGCCTACATCTACAATGACTTCCCTCCAGATGTGGGCGGACTCAAACTACTCTGATTTATCTTAAATAACTCATACTCCCTTCTCTTCTGAAAAGTCTCCCTAGAACTTCTATCTGCTTTGTTTCAGCTCTCATTTTCTTCTAAGAATGGTGAGAAACATTCGATTGCTTGTGTAGTTGGCTTCAGCATTTTTATTGTCCTTCCTCTCGGTTCCTCTCTCCATCCTAATTATTCCCATCATCTGCTGCTCTCAGATTAGTATTGCACAAAACAATCCCACACCAGTTTGGATTCACAGGGGTATTTATTTTAGGGGAAAAACTTACAGAACACCAACATCCAGGAAAGGAGTCTAGTCACTGGAGTAAGAGACGGAAACAGAGTGAGCAGAGGGGCTGCCACTCTTTTTTTAAAGAGAAATAGATCACGCCCCAGTGGGCTGGTATTTCAGCGGCTATTGGCTGAAGGAGCAGAAGGCACTCCTGCAGCACTTTCCCCTTTTGTTTAAGTAAGAGAGTTCTAAACCCACTACAAAATTATACACAATAAGAACAAATATCCTATCCTAACTAGCTTAAGTCTTGCATAATTAATAACTTGGCCAAGTCATGAGAGAAAAGTAGCTACATTTATCTAGTCTTCAACCCCATGGAAGATCCAAAAAAGGGAAATAATGTTACCTGAGTAATTAGGAAGTGCTATAAAACAACTTCCAAAACATGAAACAAATCACAGAGGCAACTGGCTACCTGGGCAATCACCCAAAGTCACGCTTACAGTGTTGAAGCAACCAACTTTGACTAAGGCCTAGAATAACTGACAGATTATTGTAGTAACAGGAGCAGCAGGGCTGAGTCCCCAGCACCCCGGCCGCCTGCTAGCTTATGCCCGAAATAACAACACACAAATTGTATTCATTTAAACACTGCTTGGCCCATTAGTTTCAACCTCTTAACCCATTTCTAATCATCTATGTAGCACCATGAGGTACGCTTACCAGGAAGATTCTAGCCTACGTCCATCCTGGGTCTGAGCTTCATGCCTCTGCCTCAGAGAGCAGAGCTATCGCGAAGGGAGCATGGCATCTCTGTCTGAGGTGTCTGGCTCTGAGAGGTGCTGTATGATTTCTGCCCTCACTTCCTCTTCCTCCCAGCATTTTGTTCTGTTTACTCTACCCACCTATGTTCCTACCTATCAGGGCCAAGGCAGTTTATTTAACAAATGACCTTCCTCCATCAGATTATTTTTAACAGGCAAAAGATTTTTCAAAACCATCTTACCCTGTCTTGGCAAGATTCGGCAGTTCTGCTTATCCATTTCTGGATACTATGTATTTTGTCAGTAGTTGAGGTATGGGCCGTTCCTGCCCAGAGGCCAGTTTTGCCAAAAAGAAGACAAGCTCCAAGTGGAGTATCTTTGGTGCTCAACAGTCTCTCAGGAATAGATCAGTGTTGCCAGGAGTGATTGTGTATTGCTACCACAAACTCTAAGATTAAATGAAATGTCATTTTCTACAGCTCTTTGAAGAGGTTGAAGATTATTTATACGGAATATAATCTCTTTGTATCTAAAGAACATGATTAGTCTAACTATAAATATGACAGACATAGATGACTTGATCTACAATTCTTAATACCTATCTAACTTAAAGACTAAGAGAATAAACAACTGTGCAATAAATGAGAAAAATGACCTTCAAATGTAAACAATGTATAAACAATATATAAGTATCTTAATCAGAGGTAGAAATGTATACTGCAATATGGTAGATATATATTTCAATACTATATATATATATATATATATATCATTACATAAAAATGTTTTAAACAGAGGTAGAAGCATGCATGCATACAACATTCAATATAATTTAACTTTGTATCCATATACAAAAATCTATGCCAATTTAATTATCTATAAACAGTAACTCACAAATACCAATCTATTATCCCATCATCCAATTTTTTTTTCTTTTTTTTTTTTTTGGTTTTTGAGACAGGGTTTCTCTGTAGCTTTGGAACCTGTCCTGGAACTAGCTCTTAATAGACCAGGCTGGCCTTGAAGTCACAGAGATCTGCCTGCCTCTGCCTCCTGAGTGCTGGGATTAAGGGCATGCATGGATCACCACCACCCAGCTTTGTGTTCGTTTCCCACATTGGGCACCAGATAATATGTGAAACAATCCCACACCAGTTTGGATTCACAGGGTATTTATTTTAGGGGAAAAACTTACAGAACACCAACATCCAGGAAAGGAGTCTAGTTGCTGGAGCATGAACAAGAGAGCGAGCAGAGGGCTGCCACTCGTTTTTAATATACCACACCCCAGTGGGCTGGTATTTCAACAGCTATTGGTTGAAAGCAGAATGCACTCCCACAGCAGATGTGGAAGTCAGTAATGGGGCACAACACTCAACCACAACAGTACCAGGCAAACACTTATCCTCCAAAAACATATACTACCCAAACATCTCAACCTGCTAATTACTGTCCCCCCTGGTGCTCAGCCTGGAATGGCTCCAAGCCAACCTGGTACTTCCAACACAGACTAGATTTATATCATCTCCTGCAGGTACCATGACCCCTCCTTCCATTAGGCATAACCCTTATGCATGTAAGCATCCTCCTTTTGGACAGGGCTATACCCAATCTGGACCCAGTTATCGATAAGAAGGTTCAGCTACACTATTGATGACTAATTGCCTTCCAAAAGACTACAATACTATTTTGTTTCAATTTGTACTGTATTGAAGTTCAAAAATTTAAAAATCAGAGCAATTTTTATGATATCATTGTTGCTGTTAATTGCAAATATAATTTGCTGAAATACAAACACAAAAAGACCAAAACGAACATGTTTCCTCCCCTGCTTAAAATTATAGCAGCTTCCTAGTTATTTTGGAACACTGTTGTGTGTAAAATGGTTGGCTTTCTAGTTCCCAGAGGATATTAAAAAGCTAGGCTAAGGTTTAGCCATCACACTTGGCTATTTACTATTAACATGACGTATTAAAAATAGAGCCCCTTTGAGAAGCTGACTAGACATTGTGTATAAAGGTGATTGAATCCAATGATACCTTGTGATTTAATTATTTCAGATATAAAAAACTAGTCATCTTATTGGTATATGGTCTTCAAGTAAAATTTATGAAATTGATTTCCATTCAGGGAAAAAAATATATATAACATATTTGATTAGAGTGTGGAAACAATAGTGGTTTGGTAGCTCTTAATTTTCTGATTTTCCTTATGGAGGTAAAGGTATATTTACTTATTAGCAAACTATTCAGAACATTTTAAAAATTACTTTTTAAAAACCTACATCTTTTAATTGCAGAGTTTATATTTGCTTGAAAATTACAAAATGTAGCATTGATAAAACAGAACCATATTGAAAGGTACACATAGAGAAAAGTCTTTTCAGGGCAGGAAATAATATTATTGCTCCCTCTCCCCAAAAATGTACACTTTTTCATGAAAATAAATCAGTTTGGTTAGAGCTTGAGTAAACAGTGTCACAATGCAACCTCTGATCCATTCATTCATGTACTTAATGTATAAATATATAGTATATCCTCTAAAACAATAGCATCTCACATGCATTGTCTTTTCATGCTGACTTCACACTCAGTCGCTACATACTGCATGAAAAGGACCATAGAGCCGTTCAAATGAATGTTAAAAGGAAGAAGTTAAGAGTGTATTTTTAGATGTAATTTTACGGGTACAGCATTTCAAAAAATATCAAAATTTATCATTGGACATGTCAGTTATCAGCTGTTTGGTTGAGATAAAATTATACATATTTTTCTTTTCAGTAATTTGCTGATAGTTTATGGGGAAGTTAGTATGAATACAACACTACTTAAACTCAAAAATCTGTCTCGAGGCATCACAATCCCTGACTTCAAACTCTACTACAGAGCTACAGTACTGAAAACAGCCTGGTATTGGCATAAGAAGAGAGAAGAGGACCAATGGAACCGAATACATCTTCAAACACCTGATCTTTGATAAAGAAGCAAAGTCTATCTATCTATCTATCTATCTATCTATCTATCTATCTATCTATCTATCTATCTATCTATCTATCTATCAAATAGGAAAAAGAAAGCATATTTAACAAGTGGTGTTGGCATAACTGTATATCAGCATGCAGAAGAATGAAAATAGATTCATATCCATCACCATGCATAAAACTCAAGTCCAAATGGATCAAAGACCTCAACATAAAGGCAGCCACACTAAACCTTATAGAAGAGAAAGTAGAAAGTACACTTGAACGCATTGGCATAGGGAACCTCTCCCTAAATATAACCCCAGCAGCACAGACACTGAGAGAAACAATTAATAAATGGGACCTCCTAAAACTGAAAAGCTTCTGTGAAGCAAAGGACACAGTCAACAAGACAAAACGACAGCCTACAGAATGGAAAAAGATCTTCACTAATCCCACATCAGACAGAGGTCTGATCTCCAAAATAGACAAATAACTCAAGAAATTGGACACCAGCTGGGCAGTGGTAGAGCTAGAGGGGTTCCCAGGTGTCAAAGGGGATTTCCCCAACTAGTTCCGTGGGCAGCAGAGGAGAGGGTGCCTGAGCTGGCCTTATCCTATAGCCACACTGATGAGTATCTTGCATAAATCACCATAGAACCTTAATCTGGCGATGGATAGAGACAGAGACCCCACGTTGGAGCACATGACTGTGCTCCCACAGGTCCAAATGAGGAGCAGAAGGAGGGAAAATGTGAGCAAGGAAGTCAGGACGGCAAGGGGGGTGTCCACCCACTGAGACAATGGGACTGATCTAATGGGAGCTTATCAGAGCAAGCTGGACTGGGACTGGTGGAGCATGTGATCAAACTGGACTCTCTGAATGTGACTGACAATGAGGGCTGACTGAGAAGCTAAGGACAATGGCACTGAGTTTTGATTCTACTGCAAGGACTGGTCTTGTGGGAGCCTAGTCTGTTTGGATGCTCACTTTTCCAGACCTGGATGGAGGGGGGAGGACCTTGGACTTTTCACAGGGCAGGAAACCCTGACTACTCTTGGGACTGGAGAGGGAAAGGGAGAGGGATTGGGGGGAGTGGAAGGGAAATGGGAGGAGGGAAGGAGGTGGAAATTTTTTTCATTATATGTATATTTTTTCTTTATTATATGTTTTATTTTTTTTATTTATTTAAGATTTCTGTCTCTTCCCCACCACAGCCTCCCATTTCCCTCCCCATCCCCCAGTCAGGAGGTGAAAATTTTTAATTAATAAATAAATTTTTAAAAAACATAATAATAGAACTAAACAGAAAAAAAACAGATCCAAAGAAAAAGCACAAGAAACAGAGGCAAGTGGTGGTGGCGCACACCTTTAATCCCACCACTCGAGAGGCAGAGACAGGCAGATCTCTGTGAGTTCGAGGTCAGCCTGGTCTATAGAGTGAGTTCCAGGACAGGCTCAAAGCTACATAGAAACCTTGCGAAAGAAAGAAAAGAAAAGTAAAGAAAGAAAGAAAGAAAGAAAGAAAGAAAGAAAGAAAGAAAGAAAAAGAGATATAGATGTAGAATCACACATTTTGACACATACAAAAATCTAAAAAGCCAGGCAATGGTGGCACATGCCTTTAATCCCAGCATTCCGGAGGCAGAGGCAGGCAGATCTCTGTGATTTCAAGGCCAGCCTGATCTACAGAGCTAGTTCCAGGACAGGCTCCAAAGCTACAGAGAAACCCTGTCTCGGGGGAAAAAAAGAATCCAAAGAAACACAAAACTGGAAACCATAATATATAATAATATATATGTACACAAAGGACCTGCAGGAAAATCAGTCAATAATCAATAAATCCCTAAATCCCAACACAACATTACAACATAATGTGACAAAGGAGCTCCAAAGATGCTGTTGAGTTTGTTTTATATTGGTCATCTACTGCTGGATGTGGAGTCTGCTCTTAAATGTGCTTTGTTTCCCTAGTAAGAGTTTCTGGGAGAAAATTAATTTTCATTTGGAAGTGATTATCCATTGGAGTGAGTGTTCAGGTTAGGGATGGGGCATGTGTCTATGTCTCCTCTCAGCCTTAGGACCCCATCTTGTGCATACCCATGCAGACCATGTGCATGTCCTCACAGTCTCTGAGGGGTAGATGTGCACTGGACCTGCTGTGTTTAGAAGGCCTTGATGCCTTGGTTTGGCCAAACATCCCCTTTGGCTCTTACACTCTTTCTACCTCCTCTTCCCCAGAGTTCCCTGGGCCCTGGGAGGAGGGGTTTAATGGAGACATCCCATTTAGGGCTGAGTGTTCCAAGGTCTCTTGCTCTCTGCATATAATCCAGCTGTTGGCCTCTGTGTTGGTTCCCATCTAAAGCAGGAGAAAGCTTCTCTGAAGATGGCTGAGCAATATATTGACCTACGACTATAGCTAATGTTATTAGGAGTCATCTGCTACAGTCCTTTAGCAAAACAGGAGTATTCCCTTTTCCCCTCGGTCCCTAGCCTATCTAGTGTCAGGTTCTCATCTACCCAAGCAGTGTCATGTATGGGTTCCATCTTATAGAGTGGGCCATAAATCCTTCTGGATGTTGGTTGGTTTACTCCCACAAGTTTTGTGTCACTATTGCAAATGTTCATCTTTGTAAATCCAAGGGTTTGTAACTAGGTTGTCTATCTTTCTTCTTTGGTAGGGTGCAGAGAATCTTCCAATATCATAAACACTAGTCCATGAACGTGAAGACTTTATGTAGGCACCAGCTTGACTTTTCACTGTTCCATAAGTTCTGTAGGTGTTATTTTCAGCAAGGCCCTTACTGTCAGTTTGTGCAAAGCAATCAGTAGCGTTAGAGTCTAGGTTGTTTGGGGATTACCATGGGATGCTTTTGTCCAACAACTAAATTAGATGTAACCTATTCTCAGTACTGGAAACTTCATTTGGTGATGAGAAATGTCTAGCTGAGGCTCTGCCACCCCGATATTTGATGATTTTATTTAGATCAGCTTTATATATTTATATATTTTAGGAAGCATCTACTGTATTGTTTCCGTCTGGCCCCTCAAATGGCCTTTAGTTTTAGATGTCCCTCCCCATATTCGCTCCCTTGTCCCCCCTCTTTTCTCCCCATCCCTGTCTGATCCTCCTATCCCATGTCCAAATATAACTATGTATTCTATTCCCCCTTCCTAGGGAGATCCACCCCTTCTCTGCCCAATGAAGCATTTATCTAAGTTATTCTTTTATCAATAAAAACTCAGAAGTCAAATATTGTGGTAAACTTAATAGATCCACAGAGTGATGGAGAAATGATCAGCCAACCTTGCCTCTCCACATTCCCAGATCTAAAAGGCCCAAGACACTTTCTAAGCCCTTCCCTATTCCTTCTTGTGTCTCTCTATCTTATTTGAGTCCTCCAAAATCTCTATGGCTTATTCTGGCCAGGTGAATATGGATGGACTCCACCCTCTGATTCAAGCTTTAGCTTTATTGGCAGTCTCAGAGTGACAGTGCAAACAAATGTCTTGCAACTGTCCACATCCTTACTCTGTACATCACCTCTGTGGCTATACAAAGTGTAGCTTGCTTATTGATGACCTAACAGCTGACATTCACATATAAGTGAATATGTCCCTCATTTGTCTTTCTGGTTCTGGGTTATTTCACTCAGGATGATTTACCTACAGATTTCATGGTTTCATTTTTTTTAATGGCTGTGTAAACGTGCCACATTTTCTTTATCCATTAAAATGCTTACAGACATCTAGGTAGTTTCCAATTTCTGGCAATTGTGACTAAAGCAGCAATGAACATGGATGAGTTAGTATCTCTGTGGTAGAATGGAGCATCGTTTGGGTGTATGCCCAAGAGTGGTATAGCTGGAACCTGAAGTAGATTGATTCCCCTGAGGCACAACCACACTGTTTCCATGGTGGCTGTATGAGTTAACATTCCCATCAGCAATGAATAAATGATCCCCTTACTCCACGTCCTCTCTAGCATGACCTGTCATTTGTTTTCTTGATTTTAGCCATCTAGACAGGTGTAAGATGAAATCTCAAAGTAGTTTTGATTTGGATTTCCCTGAAGACTGAGGAGGTTTAATCTCCCTCTCTCTGTCTCTGTCTCACACACACACTCCCGGCTTCTTTATCACAACTCAGGTGTAGACCTCTTCCTGGGCCTTCAGTGCTATTCCATTGAGCAATGGGTCTGTTTTGTGTCAAGACCATGCTGGTTGTGCTACTGTATCTCTGTAGCACAATTTGAGATCAGGGGTGGTGATACCTCCAGAGGGTTTGTTGGGTTTTTTTGGTTTTGTTTTATTCAAGATGTTTTAACTATCTTGGGTTTATTTGTGCTTCCATATGAAGTTGAAAATTGTCCTTTCACGTTTTGTGAAGAATTCTTTTGAAATTTTGATGGGTACTGCATTGAGTTTGTAGATTATTTTGGTAGGATGCCCATTTTTACTATATTAGTGGAAATGCTTTAAGCCTCTCTTTGGGTCGATGTTGAATATGGGCTTGTTGTAAATTAGTGGCTCATATTTTTAATCCCAGCACTCAGGGGGCAGAAGCAAGCAGATCTCTGTGAGGATAAGGCCAGCCTGGTCTACAGATTAAGTTCTGACATCCAAGGCTGTTGCACAGTGAAACCTTGTCTCAAAAAAATGAATTGCTATGTTGAATTATGTCTATTGTATCCCTAATCTCTCCAGGACTTTATCATGAAAGGATTTTGGATTTTGTCAAAGCCTTTTCCGCATCTCATGAGATACCATTGGCTGTTCTCATTTAGGGCGTCTATCTGGTGGATTACATCTATCCATTTACATATGTTAAACCATCCCTGCATCTCTGTGATTGAAATCTACTTGATCATGTTGGTTGATCTTTTTGATCTTGGGTTCAGTTTGGAAGTTTTGTTGAGGACTTTTGCAACTATGTTTATAAGGAAAATTGGTGTGTACTTTTTTTCTTTGTTGGGTCTTTATGGGTTGTATATCAGGTTAACTGTGGCCTCAAAAAAAGAATTAGGCAGCCGGGTGGTGGTGGTGCAAGCCTTTAATCCCAGCAATAGGGAGGCATAGGCAGGTGGATCTCTGTGAGTGTGAGGCCTACAAGAGCTAGTTCCAGGACAGGCACCAAGGCTACAGAGAAACCTTGTCTTAAAAAGAAAAACAAAAGAAAGGAAGGAAGGAAGGAAGGAAGAAAGAATTAGGCAATATTCCTTTTGCTTCTATTTTGTGGAATAATGTGAGGAGTATTGGTGTTAATTCTTCTTTGATAGTCTGATAGAATTCTGTGCTAAAACCATCTGGCCTTGTGCTTGCTTTTTTTTTTTTTTGGTCGGGAGACTTAATTACTGTTTCTATGTAACTAAGTGTTATAGATCTGCTTAAACTGCTTATCTAATCTTGATTTAACTTTGTGTTACATGGGTCCGAGGATCACTCCAAAACATAATTCAGGCTTAGCAACAGTGGCAGGGGAACCAGCTTTGGTGAACTAACTGATTGGTGGCTTCTCATGTTAGATTTTCTAGATATATAGAGATATATTTCAATTAGATAGACATTCTTCATATCTCTCAAAGATGACAGAATATGGCATTTAAAATATTTTAATAACTTAGGGTTTTTCATGACAATGAGACACATCTGCTCCCGACAGCACCAATCTACGTTGAGAGAAAGATGGGCATCAAAGAGGATCCTTATGGAGTTTGATAGCCATTTGGGCAAGAAACTGTTCTTGCCTGGACTGATGCATAAACTGGACACAAAGAACCCACAGAGAGAGGACTGCTGAACTTGCCTAAAGGTGAGATGGTCTTTCGGGGTTCCTGCTTCATAAAAAAATTCATGAGACATTCTGCAGGACACAACAGAAAATGACTAAACTGTCTTTGAAATTTCCTGCTTCAAGGAAATGTCTGCTGGATACTGTGGGCTTAAAGGCCGAAGATAGATGCCCCAACGGTACAAAAGAACTTTGGGTGACTGTCCAGGCAGCGAGATGTCTCTGTCATTTTTAGAGTTTGAAGTTTCTTATTTCTTGTTTACTTAGGTAATATTATATCCTTCTGGAGCTTTGATGGAGTTAAAAAATAAATAGATAGTTATAGTTTTCCTTAGTTATGACAAAAGATAAAATAGATATAAATATTGTAACTGTAATTCTTGCTTGATGACTGTTTAGTTATATGTAATTTTACTATGTTAAAGTTAAAGCCTTTCTTTTTTGTTTAAACAGAAAAAGAGGAAATGATGTGGGAGTGATTTCTTATTAATAAAGAAACTGCCTAAGCCCATTGATAGGCCAACCCTTAGGTGGGTGGAGTAAACAGAACAGGATTCTGGGAGAAAGAAGCTGAGGAGGAGTCGCCATGATTTTCCCACGCCAGGCAAACGCAGGCTAGAATCTCTCTGGTAAGCACACCTTGGGGTGCTACACACCTTATAAGAAATGGGCTAGTCCAGGTGCGAGAGTTAGCTGAGAAGAGCTAGCCAATAATGGGCCAGGCAGTGTTTAAAAGAATACAGTTTCTGTGTAATTATTTCGGCTATTAAGCTAGCCATGTGGGCGGCCGGGTGCTGCTCCGTATTACTACAAAAAACACCTTTTGCAAGTCAATTTCTGCATACCAAAACCTCTTTTCTGGAGTTACTTAAAGGAATCGTTTGCCTAATTAGGTCTCAGGTTCTCTTAAGACTAAGTTATGCAAAGGCTCTGGAATTCCTTCAAAAGAGAGCAACTCAGATAACAATCCCTGACTTGTGCTAGCACTCTGGAATTTAAGCCACCTGCAATGGCTCTGTGGAATCTCATGCTACATTCGATAGATGGTGTATATTAAGAAAATTATCCATTTCTTTTAGACTTTCCACTTTGGCAGAGTGCTAGTTTTTAAAGTATGCCCTCTATGATTCTCCAAATTTCCTCAGTGTCTGACATTGTTATGCCCCCCTTTTCACCTCTAGTTTTGTTAATTTGGATTTCTCTCCCTACCTTTTAGTTAATTGGACAACAAGTTTGTCAGTCTTATTGCTTTTTCTCAAAGAACCAAATATTTGTTCCATTGATTCTTTGTACTGTTTGTTTGTTTGTCTCTACTAATAAGTAATAAGTTTCTCCCCTGAGTTTGATTATTTCTTGCCATTTATTCCTTTGGGGCATTATTTTTTCTTTTTGTCCTAGAGCCTTCCCGTGTGGGTTAAGTTACTAGGATGAGATCTCTCCAGTGTTTTATGTGGGCCCTTAGCACTATGAACTTGCCTCTTAGAACTGTCTTCATTGTGTCCCATAATTTTTAGTATGTTGTGTTTTATTTTCATTCAGTTTTAGAAAGTTTCACATTTCTTTCATAACTTCTGTCCTGACCCATTTTTCATTCAGTAGCAATTTGCTCCATTTTCACGAGTTTGTACGCATTCTGTTGTTCCTGTTGTTAACATCCCAGCTTCAATTCGTGATTGTCAGAAAGGATTCAGTGAGTTATTTCAATGGAGGCCCTTCTTTCATTTTTAATATTTAAGCTTATATTTTTGTGATACCTTTCAAGTTACATGACTTTTAAAGTGTCAAAATTCAATATTGATCTTTTTGGGGGTATAAATTTCTAATATGAAAGTTGGCCAGTGAATGATGAGAGGGATATTGTGACTAACTTTGATCTATAAAGTCATTATATTGAAATCTTTTATTTTATTTTATGGGGAAACAGCAGCTAATCCTAATTGATGAAGTCATCAACACACCAGGAGTAGTGGTCAGGTTTGTGGAGTTCCTGAAGCGAAAACTGTACTCTGCAGGTGCAGATATTTTCATTCCTTTTATTTTTTTAAATTTTATTCTATTATATATAGTGTTCTGTCTACATGTTTGCCTGAACAGTAGAATAGGGCACCAGATCTCATTACAGATGGTTGTGAGGCACCATGTGGTTGCTGGGAGTTGAACTCATAACCTCCGGAAGAGCAGCAAATGCTTTTAACCTCCGAACCATCTCTCCAGCCCTCGCCACCATTCCCCACATTATTCATTCATTCATTCATTTATTTATTTAACTTATTTATTTATTTATTTATTTATTTTTTCGAGACAGGGTTTCTCTGTAGCTTTGGAGCCTGTCCTGGAACTAGCACTTGTAGACCAGGCTGGTCTCGAACTCACAAAGATTCACCTGCCTCTGCCTCCCGAGTGCACTCGGGATTAAAGGTGTGTGTCACCACCGCCCAGCTGTTACTTTCATTTCTTGCCTTAGATATTTGTTCTTGAAAACTTATTATGAGTTACTAATCTATATGAAGGCTTGTTTGTTTATAATGGTATCGGTGATAACTACCTTGTAAACTGCTTGTGTAGGTTTGTTAACATGTAGGGGTCCTGATCAATATTTGCTAGAATTTGTGTCTTATTTCAATTTTTAGCAGTAGGAGTTGTCCTAACCAGGAGCCTATGCAAGTTATGTGAAGTTTCTTGTGTGTATGTGTGTGTGTGGGGGGGTATTAGAGTACTTGTTCTCAAGATGGTGTATATAACATGGACTGGCCTAGAAACCCGATATTCAGATTTGGTCTTACTAAGCCAAAAGAAAACTTTGTCATAACTTTGATTTTCTACTAATGGACTATACAAAGAGTTTACCACCTTATGATTGAATATTTTTTTTATAATTTTTTAGTGTTAATTTCTGACTTCTTTATTTATCTTTATTTTTATGTGCATTGGTGTTTTGCCAGGACTGTTGGGTCCCCTGGAACGGGAGTTACAGACAGTTGTGAGCTGCCATGTGGGTGCTGGGAATTTTGAACCCTGGTCCTCTGGAAGAACAGTCAGTGCTTTAACTACTGAGCTATCTCTCCAGCACCCTAGGATTGAATAATTTTTACAGTAAGAGGAGCCAGCTGTCAAACTCACAGCCTTTGAGTATCTGGATTTCTAAAAATACTACCTTTTCCCCCCTTAATACTATTTTTAACCCTAACCCTAAAAAGTAGAAAAGTTCAACTTTTTCTACTAATTTGATTTTTCATTAGCAGATTCCTTTAATATCTGAATTATTAACAAATACCTATAATCCATAAATTCTTACCAACATCTTTTATGTAAGGTGAAGGGCTCAGGTCTTTTAGAGGTAACTTGTAGCTATAAAATTTGGTTAAATTGCAAGTAGATCACAAGATGGGAGAAATACTTGCCAATCATAAGGCAACTCCTACCTCCTTTGTTACTCTTGACCGAGGCATTTCATAAATGGCAATTCCCGTCCCAGGCTCCTTATTGCAGATGATTTGTGAGTCTTAATGCTTTGTCTTAGTATTTTTTCTCCTCCTGCTACAACTTTCTCTTTACTCTTACATCTTTATTGTGGTGATGTATGTCTTCCAGAGGAGAAGGAGGAAATCTAGCAAAAGTAGAGTACTTCTCTCTCATCGTTTTTTTTTTTCTCCAGTTTGACCTTTGCCTGTGTTGATTTGAATTAAAATTCTGTTTTGCTTGCTGCCTCCTGGATTATTGTAATTCTGGTCTCCATCGAAGTCCAGAATCAACAGACAGTTGAAAAGTTATATTTACTCTGAGAGCAAGGAAAGAGAGAGTTTTCTCAGGAAAACGGGAAATCCAGATGACTAACACTGCAGTATATCTGGACAGACTTTGGGGCCACTGACTGTGGCACCAGAATTTATCCCTACTGATTGTCCTGGATTTTTGGGAACCCTTTCTCTTTGGATGGATACCTTGCCCAGCCTAGATCTAGTAAGGAGGGTCTCGGACCTTTCCCAAACAATGTGCATTACCCTTTCTGATAGCTGGATGGTGTTAGCTTGGGGAAAGGTAGAGGGAACGGGAGGTAGGGAGGGAGTGGGAGCTGGGATTGGTATGTAAAATGATAAAAGATAATTTGTTTTCTGTTTTAAAGCATACAATAAAAAGAATTAAAAGAGAAAAACAATAAAAAACAAACAAATAGAAAATATACTAAAGTGATTAAATGATTGTTTATAGTCAGGATTTGAGTTTATTTTCTAGTTTTAGGGATTAGTTATAATGGCTGATTATCAATATTTGCAACAAAATAGTACAATGATATAAAATTTCCATTTTTGTTTCCCTTTTTCTTTTTAGTCTTGTTTCATGAGGTATGAAATCCTTTAGTTGCACTGGACAAATTACATGGTCCTCTAGGGAGAGAATCTAAACTATGATCACATTCAAAATTATCTCATGTTTTCAGGATCTTACGCTTAATGATCTCTTGAGGTTTTGTTAAGTAGCTTCCTATATTTTATGTTAGGTTGTTATTTGGTACTTTAGGCTAGAGAAATTAGGAAAGCCAGTCTTTGAAGATGTTGTACATTTTATACAGGTAAAATGCACAGAGATGTTTAAGCAATGAGAAGTGTGGCTCTATTTGTAGATACAATTCTTGTTTTGAAATGGCTATGAGTGTAGATCATACCTAAAGTGCTAGTGTTTGTTTAAAGAAAAGTAGATAGCAACCCAAAAAAGGAATTGCATAGCTCGGGAAAATACTTATTAAAAAATTCTTTGATGTTTAGAACAATGCTAATTTTCTTTGATTTTTGAGCTAGAATAACATTGTACATGAGGAAATATAAAAGACATTAGAAAACATCAAAAAGCTTTGTAGTACTTTTCATTTCTTCAAGGTGCACTTTTCCAATACATACTCATTTCTCTGTGCATTGTTGAGAATTTGAAAACAGAATAAATCTTACATATCATGAATTGGATTTATTTTTCACATTTACTCTGTTTGTAAAAGATTTGTTTTTTATTGTATGAATATGAAGTTCTTGCTTTCATGTTTGTATGTGCATCTAGCAAGCAGTACTTGAGGAAGCCAAAAGGATGTGTTGGATTCTCTGGAACTGGAATTACAAACAGATATGAGCTGCCATGTGGGTACTGATAAACTGAACCCATTTCCTCTGCAAGATCAGTGAGTACTCTCAGCCACTGAGCCATCTCTCCAACTCCATCTCCCGTGGCCTATAACAAATGTGTATATTAATTTATTTTTCTGAACTGTTAGACAGTTAAAGATTTTAGCAAATAGCAAATCATAATTTTTCTTGGGTGACAATGAGAGTCAGAGTAATTAAAATGCAAAAGTTATTGAGTTGATTGAATTTTGAAATCAGAAAATTAAGGGTGTTCTTTGTTTCATGTATTCTCATAAGTAATTATTTGAAAAAGACACACAGTTATTTATATTTTCCACAATAATCAATAAAAGCAGTAGTTGTTCTTAAATTAGAAGGGTTTGGGGTTCTTTGAGTGTAAAACAGTGCTATTGACAATTTGAGAAGTAAAAATCCAGAGCTTGTCTTGCAGGAGTAATAAACTTACAATATTTATCAAAAGAGGAGAAAATATTCACAGGTGATAGTTTTGATGGGTGCTTTGCTCTAACACAGCAGATAACTATAGGGGCACTGAACTTACAGCTCTGCAGTAGGAACTTTATTACCAAATACTTCCTGTAAGAATTAGGTAATTATTAAAAATTTAGGTGTGTGAAAATACATTTGGAGAATTCTATATATGATATTTTTTAGGACTATATAGGTATGAACAAGGGGAATAGTCACAATGTAAGTTAAAAAATGAAGTCTGCCTTTTGTGTTATGGATATTTTAATAGTTGCAAGTGAATGTATGTTAAATAATAAACAGGAATAAAATTAAAACACAACCAAAGGTAAGAAAAAGATTTAAAATGACCTTTCCTGTGTGTGTTTCCTTTGTTGCTGGTGGCTCATAGGCAAATGAACATCGTATCCTTCACTCTCTGCAGATGTCTACATGACACTTTTTGGATGCTATTCTGTGTCAAGTGAATATAAGCCCGTCATGTCTTGACCATTATCTCTTTCTAAATTCCATGTTGCTACTCTAAACTCAAAAGCATTCTTGGGTTTTACCTTGGTGATGGAGATTGGCCGTCCAAAAGATGAATTCATAGTGGATACAGGGTTTATTGACAATGCTTCCCATAGCGTTTGAACTTGAAAGATTTTTGAAGCTGTGTAATTGGTTTTAGCTATGTGGCTTTTGAAGGATGGTTGTAAAACAGTATAAATTGAATAAATTGCTATACTTAAACTTTCCTTTTTCTCCATAACCACACATACATTTCAAATTTCATTGTTGGTTTTAGATTTTCCCTTTGACCTCATTGTCTTTTTCTTTACTTTTAGTATGCTTTGCTTCTAGTTTCTCTGTCACTTTAGAACTCTGCAAATCTTTTTGTCTTTAAACATATAATCAGGTTTATATTCATGTGTGCTTGAAATAAACTACATCTTTATCTATATTTCAACAAATACTTATATACATTATGTTGCAATTCTGAATTTTAGCATGGGTTATGAGAAAAGACATTGTAGTCCTTAAATCTTTCGGACTTATATCTAGCTGATATATAATACTTAATGAATTACACTTAATTAACTATAAGCACCAAGGAGATACTCAGAGGTCTTTGAGAAAAATACATTTAAAGTATACTTTGATTACTAAGTGACCTGAATAATCTATTATTGAATAAGTGGTAGTTAACATATTTTGAAGGGGAATAAGTAATACATTTTGAAATGTCTTCCAGAAATGGAATTTCTTTCTATTTTATGATACTATCTCTTTTAATTCATTCATCTCATGTATTCAAAGTATTCTGAAAAAAAATGAAATATTAGTATCAATATTAATTAGTTCATGTAGAACACCTATATGTTGAATACATTTTATGTTTATATACTAACATAAATTGTGAGTTTTATAATATATACAATAGATGAATCAACAATCTCTGGAATAATTTGCTAGTGTCTGAACCATGGTGTTATTTAGTTTTTCTGAATTTTTTTCTTAATTTTGTTTTGAGAACCTTTTTTGTTTCTACTGTGCTCCTTGTTCTCTAAGGAGAAGCAGACCTACAACTGTCATGATTTTCTTTTCAAAGTTGAACAAATGCTTTCTACTATAGCAGGTCTACCATGTGAGGTTTAAAATTTCTACGCATGAGCTGAACTCTCCAGGAAGTAATTCTCATCTATGCATCTTATTTTATAGCAAACACTTAGGTAGAGTATGAAATTTGACATTGAACTGTCATTTTCTATACTGAAGGGCATCACTGTAATCTAAATAATCCACATAGTAGAGAATACTACATGACTGCCACCAGCATCACTGTATGGTCTCTGTTTCAAAACTCTATGGGCAGAATAGGTGAATTTTCCTTAACGGGTTTTATATAGGCACATTTAACAGAATTGTATGCTGTATATTTTGGTACAAAACATTTGTTTGCATATGTGGTATATGAAGTTATTATATATTTGTTATTATTATATATTTATATATTAGGCTAAAACACATCAAATTACATTTCATGTCATATAATACATATATTACATATTAATACATAATACATATTTTAAGTTTTATATATATATATAAAACATATATCTTACACTAACTAAAATGTTTACCTTACATACTTGTTTTTGTGAGAGCATTGATAATTGGCTATCAGCAATTTTCAAGAGTGCCACACACAATTATCATTGTCTGTAATCACCATGCTACTTTTGATCTCTAGGAAGTAACTATTATGTCAATGGAGCTTTTGTATTTTTAACATCATCATTATCTTGCTCCCACTTCTGATACTTTTTTTTTGCCTGGTCCACCATCATATCTTTGCTTCTATGAGTATGACTTTCTTCAGATTTTATATGTACATAAGATATTTCAGCATTTATCTTCTTGTGGCTGTAGTTTCACTCAAGAAAATGGCATCCAATTTCATTAACATTAATATGAAACCAAAATTTTCCTTATTTTTAAGGGCTATGAAATAGTTCACTATATCTGTACTATGTATATATGTGAGTGTGTGTGTCTGCATTTATGTTTATTTTCCACTCATCTGTAAAGGAGCACATGGGATGTCTATATTGGTTACTATAAATAATGTTTCAATGATCATGGGCCATTTCCTTTGGATGATTAATTCCAAAAATCATAAAGGTTAATAATTCTCTCTTTCAGCTGTCTGTCTGTCTCTGTCCCCATCTTTTCTGTCTTTCTCTCTCTCCCAGTCCATTTATCCTGTTTTCTCTTGTATTTTTGTCTCCATCTCCATCTTTCCATTGTCTGCTTTTCCTTTCTCCTCCTCCCTCCCTCCCTTCATTCCTTCTTTCTTTTCTTCTTGCTTTCCTCCTTCTTTCATTTTTTGCTCCCTCCATTCTCTCTCTCTTTCTTCCTTCTTCCCATTCTTTCTTTAATGGGGATAAAATTCAGAACCCTACACACTGGAAGGCATGAGTATTATACTGATAAATACCAAGACCCTATTTAAAATTGTTATGGAAATGGCTATATACTCTTTTTTCTAATTTTGGAGCTGAGGACCAAATCCAGGGCCTTGTACTTGCTAGGCAAGCACTCTATCCCTGAGCTAAATTTCCAACTCCACTGTACGCTCTCTTAAATAAATGCATACACTAATTTATTACCCCAATAGCTCTTGCACAGGTTCATTTTTAACACCAAATCAAAACTTGTTTTTTTTGAACCTTTGATAAAAATGCTTTTAACAAGTATGAAAGGGAGTTTAAGAGTGTTTGTAACTTTCTGTCACCTGATAAGTAGCCATGTAAGCATTATACATACATCTGTTCATCTTTGGATTGGATTTAATTGCTAAATGAAAAATAGGTTTTCATAACCTTGATTTCTACTCTATTAAAGTATTAATACAATTATCATAATTTTCAGTTTCTTCTTCTGCTGTCCTTCAGGTAGTGCTGCAAAGAACATCAATGGAAGGAACAAATCACTCTATGGTGTCAGAATTTCTGTTCGTGGGACTCACCAACTCCTGGAAGTTGCAAGTACTTCTGTTTGTGTTTGCTTCAGTGTTTTATATGGCAAGCATGATGGGAAACTCCCTCATCATTTTCACAGTGGTTTCTGATTCTCACTTACATTCTCCCATGTACTTTCTGTTGGCCAATCTCTCCTTCATTGATTTAGGTGTTTCGTGTGTCACTTGTCCCAAGATGATTTATGACCTGTTCAGAAAGCACAAAGTCATCTCTTTTAGAGGTTGCATCACTCAAATCTTCTTCATCCATGTGATTGGTGGTGTAGAGGTGGTGCTGCTTATAGGCATGGCTTATGATAGATATGTAGCCATATGTAAGCCTCTCCATTATTTGACCATTATGAATGCCAAAATGTGCATTTTCATCTTAGTGTCTGCCTGGGTGGTTGGCCTGATGCATTCCCTGGTTCAATTTGTTTATGTAGTGAATTTGCCTTTTTGTGGACCAAATGTTTTGGACAGTTTTTACTGTGACTTTCCTCGGTTCGTCAGACTTGCTTGCATTGATACCAATCAATTAGAATTAATGGTATCAGCCAACAGTGGATTCATCTCTGTGGGCTCCTTCTTCATATTGGCCATATCTTATATTGTCATAATAGTCACTGTTCAGAAACATTCCTCAAGTGGTTTCTCTAAAGCCATGTCTACACTCTCTGCTCACATCTCTGTTGTGGTTCTAACCTTTGGTCCCTTGATATTTATTTATTCATGGCCTTCTTCCTCCACTCACCTGGATAAGTATTTGGCCATATTTGATGCAGTTGGTACTCCTTTTCTGAACCCTGTGATCTACACACTGAGGAATCAAGAAATGAAGACATCAATGAAGAGAATATGCAGACAGTTACTGAAATACGGGAAGATCTCCTAAATGATTGCAGTGTGGACATTCATCATTGAACATTTTTTTTGTTGACAAAATTCAGTGAAAAATTACTTTCTTTGCTCATATATACTGATATTTGGGTAAATTTTGTCTTCTGCTAGGAGGGATTTGCAGTGTTTTCTAGCAACAGAGAAGCAATTATATATTTATAATAAAACAAAGATTGTTATAAGACAGAGCTCAATTCCCAAAGAGGAAACTTTATGTGAAGCAAACTTTTAGTTGTACAGAAGATACAATATTGCTTTAAGGCTTACCAAGGAAATGTAAACACACACACACACACACACACACACACACACACTCTGTCTCTTCCCTTCTGAACATAAATTTTCTCACATGCAGGGCTTTCAGGTAGTGCTCCATGCGTAATTTGCAAAGTGACATTGATACGAGCCAATTTTTCATCTTCTGTATCTTGCATGTACTCTAGCCTCTCATTTGCCTGTCTGTTTAGAATCTGCAAGCATACACACTCAATTCCCAGAAATATCAGCTGTCCAGTTAACATTATGATGTTCACATATATTCAAGTTCCCTTCATATTTCCTTTCTATTTCACATGCTCTTTTTTCTTAGTATATATCCAAGTCAGACTTCAGCAAAAATGTTTATGTGAAAATGAAGCTATAATGTTTTTAAATCAGTTGTTACATTGTAGGTACCTATGCATCTATAGACACTCTATAGCATGCTAACTCATTAAGAGACTCTGGAACAGAAGCAGTGTTGTAGTTCTGCTTCCTTTTCAATATACCGTTTTAATTCTTCCATGTTTCAAGCTAGTTGCCAGTGTGTCACTATAATTATAGTCACCAGGCTATCCATCAACTACACCATTGAAATTGGAGGCACAGTATTAACTATCCTTGGTCTCTGTCTCATGCCCAGTTTCCCTTGTGGGATTCTAGCACCTTTAACTTTGCATCTAAATTGAGATTATACTCTTCATGAGCAGCTTTGAGTATTGACTATTAGATAAATTCTTTATTGTAAATCATCCATAACTTTTCTTATCCACTGATTAAAGTGTGAGTGGGCTAGATCCCACATATATGGTAGTTTAATCAGTTTTGGGTTTATAGAATGCTTTGTCTAAGCCATCTTGTACTTACACAAGGAATTGCTTGACCAAGGAACATATTTTATACCAAATGAAACATAACACAAAATTCACTAGTCTACAATGTGTCCTGTGACAAGCAACTGAGTTTTCAGGTTTAGTGACATAATTTGCTAAAGGGGAGTTACAATGTTAATTGTAGCACCACACCCCAGGGTGATGGGTTCTCCAACAGAACATAAGGCCCAGGATAAACTGCAGAAGCAGCTGTGGTACTCTCCTATTTACATCTCCTATTGTCTCACTCTGTTCTGGAACTATAGATTTAATTTATTCTCCTAGAAATCCCTAGAGTTCTGTAGCTGTAAGAATTCCCTTGCTGATCTTGAGGTTCTTTACAATCTTCTTGTGTTTTCTCAAACTTTTAAAGAATTTCTTCACCTGATATAATCAAATCTCATTTTATTCATCATATTCGGGTTATAAAGAATAAAAATTAAAAATATTTAATAATATTTTAAATAAATGGAATAGAATCATAATGCATTTTTTATATTTTAGAAACTAAGTTTGTGCTTTTGAAACTAAAAATGTCACTGGGGGATCATTGTTGTTATCAGGTCATACTGTGATGATTTATGGAAGAAATATTACCTTGAGTAATTTCTCATAAACCCTGTAAACTAATGAAAAGAATAGAGTCCATACACATTTATAAAGGCAGATACATACAATATAAATGCAACTCCCAAGAAAGATCTAGAAGATATATTCTACATGATGCCGTCTGAAGAAATACAGGAAGAGACCTTGAACTAAGGGTCACCATGAAAGGGTGTTTTCCCGTTATTTGGGATGTAGTTTTAAAATGAGAATAGGACACAAATGAAGCAAAGTCTTCTAAACACAGCAGGACTGATACACATATGAACTCACAAAGACTGTGGCAGCATGCCCAGGACCCACAAATGTCTATGAAAGATGGGGCCTCAGCCGTGAGAGAGAAAACCGACACAAGCACTCATTTCTAACCCAGAAGCTATCTCCAACTGATAACCACTCACAAACGAAAAATTAGTTGTCTCTGAGTCTCACTGTATCTCAAGTACAGCAGGAAGTGGCAAACACGAAATGAATTGTTTGGCATTTTGGAGGTTCTTTGTCTCACAATGATATGCTGGGTCTTTTTTTTTTTTTTTTGCTTGCTTGTTTATTTTTTTTTATAAAAACATAAGTCTTTTGCATATATAGTATTGACTTTTATGGAATGCTTATGGTTTTATAGGAATTCTGTGTGAGTAAGTGTGTCTCTGTGTCTATTTGTGCTTTTTCTTTGGCTCTTTTCTTCTGCTTGTTTCTTTGTTTCTCTTATTTTTATTATATTATTATTATCATTGTGTTATGCCTGTTTGTTTTCTAAAGAGGTAGGGAAAAGATGTGTATTTGGGTGTGTGGGGAAGTGGGGAGGTTCTGAGAGTAGTTGGCACAAGAAAAATCTCAATCTGAATATATTGTATGAAAAAAACTATTTTCATAAAATTAAAAAGAATAAAATCATAATGCATTGTTTATATTTTAGAATGTGCTTTTGACACTAAAAATGTTACTGAACCATCATCATTTTTTCAAGTTGTGCTGTGATGATTTATGTAAGATTATGAGTTTTCAGTGTATCATTGACCAGTATTAAAATCAGAATTTTATTTACTATAATATATTAGACACATCCTAGTGGTGTGTAGAAGCTTTTGAAAGCAAGTGTGTAGGACATAGAGAGCAGTGTCTTTAGAGGAGTCTGTGGGAGGAGACTGATGTTCTTGTCCTGCATTGTTGTTGTGTGCACAATCTATTGTGAAGCTCTTATGACATTAAAGGCAGTATTATAAATTAATGTACTCTTTTTGAAACTAAGCTATATGGACAATTGTATTATGAGCTATTGTTTTCTTATTTTTATAATCCTAGTTTAAACTATTTTGATTGTTTTTTTTACATGATTTTAGGACTAATTTTTCAGTAGTTATACAGTTTTGTTTTGTCAAGCAGGTATTCATTGAATGTTTAAATCTTGACAGAAACTTGTAGATGTATAGTACATAAGGCAATCTTCTTTCCCTGGAGAATTTTCTATTATTTAGAGCAATAGAGTGAGAAGCAGAGTTCCAATGTCAGTAGTTTAGTGTGGTGGAGAAGTATATACAAAAAGTCAAGAGACCACAGAGTGGAAGACAGTAGAACACACCTGTGTACCACATTACCTGAGGCACTTTCAAAAATACAGACAAAGACCTTTAACATTTTCAAGAAAATAAAATGTTCAACTATGTGAGAGTTGTAATTTCCAGAGACAAAAAATATGAGTTAGCTTAAACAATCTTGAAAACTAAATGACAAATTCTCAAATAGACCACAGAATTTGTCAACCACAGGAAACTAGAAATGAAAGCAATAAGAGAGTAGGAAGGGATATGACATTGAAGATGGGAGACTTTTGTGCAGTTTCTTCTTTCTAGCATTTTCAAGTGGTCAGAATTCTACTTCTAATTCATATCCATCTCAGATTCTTTTATAAACAGCTAATTTCATTTTTAGACATGATATGGATAATTTCAAAACAAAATAATATCTAAAGCTACCTGGATTTGTATTTATTTTTGATTTTCTCCTACCATTTATAGGTAATGTTTGTACTCATTTTATTTCTGAACAACAACTAGAATAAATCATCAGAGCAACAGACTGAGCTCCCAAGGTCCAGTTGAAGAGCAGAAGGAGGGAGAAGATGAGCAAGGAAGTCTGGACCGCGAGGGGTTGGTCCACTCACTGAGACAGTGTGCCTGTTCTAATGGGAGCTCACCAAATCCAGCTGGACCAGGACTGAATGAGCATGTGATCAAACTGAACTCTCTGAATGTGGCTGACAATGGGGACTGACTGAGAAGTCAATGATAAAGGCACTGGGACTTGTTTCTACTGCATGTACTGGCTTTTTGGGACCCTAGTCTATTTGGATGCAAAGCTTCCTAGTCCTGGATGTAGAGGGGAGGGCCTTGGACTTCCCTCAGGGCAGGGTACCATACCCTTTCTTAAGGAGGGAGGGGGAGGGAGGAGAGTGAGTGAGGGAGCAGGAGAGGAATGGGAGGAGGGGAGGAAGCGTAAATTTTTGAATGGAAAAAATAAAATAAAAAGTTTGAAAAATAGTAATTTTTAATGTGTGGTATAAAGCAATAAAGAAAATCAGAAATATAAAAAGGATTGTTAAAGGTATTTTGGGCCTATTTTTGCACAGCTTAGTTGACAGAGGCAGGAGGATTGCCATGAGGCCAACCTGGGATACACAAAAGGACATTGTATCAGAAGAACAGCTAAACATTTAGTTTATTGAGTTCAGTAAATTTGAAGCTACAAAGTCATTTTCTTTTATGTATGTATTTGAAAAAGAGACAATCATTTAAATCTCCTAAATAATAATTCAAAATAGAGATGTCCCAACCAATTTGAGAAGTTTCAAATATGAAATGTTTCAGTTGAGTGTGGGAGTAAGCTTGCAATATTTCTAGACTGAAAATGAAATACACATGGAGGATGGTTTACATGAGCACTGCTCAGTGGAGATATTGAACTTGATGACTCTGTACTAGGAACCTCAATACCAAACACCTTGTCCATCAATAAGGACTGAATGTCTTGGAATATGTTTTCTTTGATTCATTAGTTTTGTATAGGCCAAGGAAAAGCATTAATTACTACACTAGGCAAAGATATATGGTGGTTTCATTAGTTATGAGTGTAAAGAATGCATTTATGAAACAGCACTTTCAAGTAGGGCTAATGTGTATGTGAAGACAATTCCAAACACTATCTCTTATAGGAGTTTTCTCTGTGGGTAAGTATGGATTCCAAGTAAGTGAATCCTTGTGTATGATCTAGAAACTTTTTTTAATGCTTGTATTTCATATATGTATTTATTTATTGAAAAGATTCCTTTCTCATATGATACATCACAACTACATACCTCCTCTTACCTCCCCTCTCTGTTTCTCTTCATAAAAGGGCATGTCTCCCAGAGATGACAGCCAAAGCAGGACAAATCAAGATACAATAAAACAAGGCAAAAACCCTCATATCAAACCTTGATAAGGCAACCAAATAGAAGGAAAATAGTTTAAAGAGCAGGCAAAAGAGGTCAGAGACACACCCACTCACAGTTAGGAGTTCACAAAACACCAAGTAATGCAGAGAGTACTCAGTTCTAAAGTATAGAAAGATCTCCTACGTCCTTGCATCATGAACTTG
>CAWTZC010001635.1:0-163282 GCA_963919715.1 Microtus obscurus | reverse complement strand
TAGAGGGGTTCCCAGGTGTCAAAGGGGATTTCCCCAACTAGTTCCGTGGGCAGCAGAGGAGAGGGTGCCTGAGCTGGCCTTATCCTACAGCCACAATGATGAGTATCTTGCATAAATCACCATAGAACCTTAATCCGGCGATGGATGGAGATAGAGACAGAGACCCACGTTGGAGCACTGTGACTGTGCTCCCAAGGTCCAAATGAGGAGCAGAAGGAGGGAAAACGTGAGCAAGGAAGTCAGGACAGCAAGGGGGTGTCCACCCACTGAGACAATGGGACTGATCTAATGGGAGCTCATCAGAGCAAGCTGGACTGGGACTGGTGGAGCATGTGATCAAACTGGACTCTCTGAATGTGGCTGACAATGAGGGCTGACTGAGAAGCTAAGGACAATGGCACTGAGTTTTGATTCTACTGAAGGACTGGCCTTGTGGGAGCCTCAGTCTGTTTGGATGCTCACTTTTCCAGACCTGGATGGAGGGGGAGGGGACCTTGGACTTTTCACAGGGCAGGAAACCCTGACTACTCTTGGGACTGAAGAGGGAAAGGGAGAGGGATTGAGGGGAGTGGGAGGGAAATGGGAGGAGGGAAGGGAGGTGGAAATTTTTTTTTCATTATATGTATATTTTTTCTTTACTATATGTTTTATTTTTTTTATTTATTTAAGATTTCTGTCTCTTCCCCACCGCAGCCTCCCATTTCCCTCCCCCTCCCCCAGTCAGGAGGTGGAAATTTTTAATTAATAAATAAATTTTAAAAAAACATAATAATAGAACTAAACAGAAAAAAACAGATCCAAAGAAAAAGCACAAGAAACAGATACAGAGGCGAGTGGTGGTGGCACACACCTTTAATCCCACCACTCGAGAGGCAGAGACAGGCAGATCTCTGTGAGTTCGAGGTCAGCCTGGTCTATAGAGTGAGTTCCAGGACAGGCTCAAAGCTACGTAGAAACCTTGTGAAAGAAAGAAAATAAAAGAAGAGAAAAGAAAAAGCAAAGAAAAGAAAAGAAAGAAAGAAAGAAAAAGAGATATAGATGTAGAATCACACATTTTGACACATACAAAAATCTAAAAAGCCAGGCAATGGTGGCACATGCCTTTAATCCCAGCATTCCGGAGGCAGAGGCAGGCAGATCTCTGTGATTTCAAGGCCAGCCTGATCTACAGAGCTAGTTCCAGGACAGGCTCCAAAGCTACAGAGAAACCCTGTCTCGGGGAAAAAAGAATCCAAAGAAACACAAAACTGGAAACCATAATATATAATAATATATATGTACACAAAGGACTTGCAGGAAAATCAGTCAATAATCAATAAATCCCTAAATCCCAACACAACATTACAACATAATGCGACAAAGGAGCTCCAAAGATGCTGTTGTGTTCGTTTTATATTGGTCATATACTGCTGGACGTGGAGTCTGCTCTTAAATGTGCTTTTGCTTCCCCAGTAAGAGTTTCTGGGAGAAAATTAATTTTCATTTGGAAGTGATTATCCATTGGAGTGAGTGTTCAGGTTAGGGATGGGGCATGTGTCTATGTCTCCTCTCAGCCTTAGGACCCCATCTTGTGCATACCCATGCAGACCGTGTGCATGTCCTCACAGTCTCTGAGGGGTAGATGTGCACTGGACCTGCTGTGTTTAGAAGGCCTTGATGCCTTGGTTTCAATACATCCCCTTTGGCTCTTACACTCTTTCTACTTCCTCTTCTCCAGAGTTCCCTGGGCCCTGGGAGGAGGGGTTTAATGGAGACATCCCATTTAGGGCTAAGTGTTCCAAGGTCTCTTGCTCTCTGCATATAATCCAGCTGTTGGCCTCTGTGTTGGTTCCCATCTACAACAGGAGAAAGCTTCTCTGAAAATGGCTGAGCAACATATTGACCTATGACTATAGCAAATGTTATTAGGAGTCATCTGCTACAGTCCTTTAGCAAAACAGGAGTATTCCCTTTTCCCCTCGGTCCCTAGCCTATATAGTGCCAGGTTCTCATCTACCCAAGCAGTGTCAGGTATGGGTTCCATCTTATAGAGTGGGCCATAAATCCTTCCGGATGTTGGTTGGTTTACTCCCACAAGCTTTGTGTCACTATTGCAAATGTTCATCTTTGTAAATCCAAGGGTTTGTAACTAGGTTGTCTATCTTTCTTCTTTGGTAGGGTGCAGAGAATCTTCCAATATCATAAACACTAGTCCATGAACGTGAAGACTTTATGTAGGCACCAGCTTGACTTTTCACTGTTCCATAAGTTCTGTAGGTGTTATTTTCAGCAAGGCCCTTACTGTCAGTTTGTGCAAAGCAATCAGTAGCGTTAGAGTCTAGGTTGTTTGGGGATTACCATGAGATGCTTTTGTCCAACAACTAAATTAGATGTAACCTATTCTCGGTACTGGAAACTTCATTTGGTGATGAGAAATGTCTAGCTGAGGCTCTGCCACCCCAATATTTGATGATTTTATTTAGATCAGCTTTATATATTTATATATTTTAGGAAGCATCTACTGTATTGTTTCCATCTGGCCCCTCAAATGGCCTTTAGTTTTAGATGTCCCTCCCCATATTCGCTCCCTTGTCCCCCTTCTTTTCTCCCCATCCCTGTCTGATCCTCCCATCCCATGTCCAAATATAACTATGTATTCTATTCCCCCTTCCTAGGAGATCCACCCCTTCTCTGCCCAATGAAGCATTTATCTAAGTTATTCTTTTATCAATAAAAACTCAGAAGTCAAATATTGTGGTAAACTTAATAGATCCACAGAGTGATGGAGAAATGATCAGCTGACCCTGCCTCTCCACATTCCCAGATCTAAAAGGCCCAAGACACTTTCTAAGCTCTTTCCTATTCCTTCTTGTGTCTCTCTATCTTATTTGAGTCCTCCAAAATCTCTATGGCTTATTCTGGCCAGATGAATATGGATGGACTCCACCCTCTGATTCAAGCTTTAGCTTTATTGGCAGTCTCAGAGTGACAGTGCAAACAAATGTCTTGCAACTGTCCACATCCTTACTCTGTACATCACCTCTGTGGCTATACAAAGTGTAGCTTGCTTATTGATGACCTAACAGCTGACATTCACATATAAGTGAATACGTCCCTCATTTGTCTTTCTGGTTCTGGGTTACTTCACTCAGGATGATTTACCGACAGATTTCATGGTTTCATTTTTTTTTAATGGCTGTGTAAACGTGCCACATTTTCTTTATCCATTAAAATGCTTACAGACATCTAGGTAGTTTCCAATTTCTGGCAATTGTGACTAAAGCAGCAATGAACATGGATGAGTTAGTATCTCTGTGGTAGAATGGAGCATCGTTTGGGTGTATGCCCAAGAGTGGTATAGCTGGAACCTGAAGTAGATTGATTCCCCTGAGGCACAACCACACTGTTTCCATGGTGGCTGTATGAGTTAACATTCCCATCAGCAATGAATAAATAATCCCCTTACTCCACGTCCTCTCTAGCATGACCTGTCATTTGTTTTATTGATTTTAGCCATCTAGACAGGAGTAAGATGAAATCTCAAAGTAGTTTTGATTTGGATTTCCCTGAAGACTGAGGAGGTTTAATCTCCCTCTCTCTGTCTCTGTCTCACACACACACTCCCGGCTTCTTTATCAAAACTCAGGTGTAGACCTCTTCCCCGGGCCTTCAGTGCTATTCCATTGAGCAATGGGTCTGTTTTGTCTCAAGACCATGCTGGTTGTGCTACTGTATCTCTGTAGCACAATTTGAGATCAGGGGTGGTGATACCTCCAGAAGGTTTGTTGGGTTTTTTGGTTTTGTTTTATTCAAGATGTTTTAACTATCTTGGGTTTATTTGTGCTTCCATATGAAGTTGAAAATTGTCCTTTCACGTTTTGTGAAGAATTCTGTTGAAATTTTGATGGGTACTGCATTGAGTTTGTAGATTATTTTGGTAGGATACCCATTTTTACTATATTAGTGGAAATGCTTTAAGCCTCTCTTTGGGTCGATGTTGAATATGGGCTTGTTGTAAATTAGTGGCTCATATTTTTAATCCCAGCACTCAGGGGGGCAGAAGCAAGCAGATCTCTGTGAGGATAAGGCCAGCCTGGTCTACAGATTAAGTTCTGACACCCAGGGCTGTTGCACAGTGAAACCCTGTCTCAAAAAATGAATTGCTATGTTGAATTATGTCTATTGTATCCCTAATCTCTCCAGGACTTTATCATGAAAAGATTTTGGATTTTGTCAAAGCCTTTTCCGCATCTCATGAGATACCATTGGCTGTTCTCATTTAGGGCGTCTATCTGGTGGGTTACATCTATCCATTTACATATGTTAAACCATCCCTGCATCTCTGTGATTGAAATCTACTTGATCATGTTGGTTGATCTTTTTGATCTTGGGTTCAGTTTGGAAGTTTTGTTGAGGACTTTTGCAACTATGTTTATAAGGAAAATTGGTGTGTACTTTTTTTCTTTGTTGGTTCTTTATGGGTTGTATATCAGGTTAACTGTGGCCTCAAAAAAAGAATTAGGCAGCTGGGTGGTGGTGGTGCAAGCCTTTAATCCCAGTAATAGGGAGGCATAGGCAGGTGGATCTCTGTGAGTGTGAGGCCTACAAGAGCTAGTTCCAGGACAGGCACCAAGGCTACAGAGAAACCTTGTCTTAAAAAGAAAAAACGAAAGAAAGGAAGGAAGGAAGGAAGGAAGGAAGGAAGGAAGGAAGGAAGGAAGGAAGGAAGGAAGGAAGAATTAGGCAATATTCCTTTTGTTTCTAATTTGTGGAATAATGTGAGGAGTATTGGTGTTAATTCTTCTTTGATAGTCTGATAGAATTCTGTGCTAAAACCATCTGGCCTTGTGCTTGCTTTTTTTTTTTTTTTGGTCGGGAGACTTAATTGCTGTTTCTATGTAACTAAGTGTTATAGATCTGCTTAAACTGCTTATCTAATCTTGATTTAACTTTGTGTTACATGGGTCCGAGGATCACTCCAAAACATACATAATTCAGGCTTAGCAACAGCGGCAGGGGAACCAGCTTTGGTGAACTAACTGATTGGTGGCTTCTCATGTTAGATTTTCTAGATATATAGAGATATATTTCAATTAGATAGACATTCTTCATATCTCTCAAAGAGGACAGAATATGGCATTTAAAATATTTTAATAACTTAGGGTTTTTCATGACAATGAGACACATCTGCTCCCGACAGCACCAATCTACGTTGAGAGAAAGATGGGCATCAAAGAGGATCCTTATGGAGTTTGATAGCCATTTGGGCAAGAAACTGCTCTTGCCTGGACTGATGCATAAACTGGACACAAAGAACCCACAGAGAGAGGACTGCTGAACTTGCCTAAAGGTGAGATGGTCTTTCGGGGTTCCTGCTTCATAAAAAATTCATGAGACATTCTGCAGGACACAACAGAAAATGACTAAACTGTCTTTGAAATTTCCCTGTTTCATGGAAATGTCTGCTGGATATTGTGGGCGTAAAGGCCGAAGATAGATGCCCCAACGGTACAAAAGAACTTTGGGTGACTGTCCAGGCAGCGAGATATCTCTGTCATTTTTAGAGTTTGAAGTTTCTTATTTCTTGTTTACTTAGGTAATATTATATCCTTCTGGAGTCTTTGATGGAGTTAAAAAATAAATAGATAGTTATAGTTTTCCTTAGTTATGATAAAAGATAAAATAGATATAAATATTGTAACTGTAATTCTTGCTTGATGACTGTTTAGTTATATGTAATTTTACTATGTTAAAGTTAAAGCCTTTCTTTTTTGTTTAAACAGAAAAAGGGGAAATTATATGGGAGTGATTTCTTATTAATAAAGAAACTGCCTAAGCCCATTGATAGGCCAACCCTTAGGTGGGTGGAGTAAACAGAACAGGATTCTGGGAGAAAGAAGCTGAGGAGGAGTCACCATGATTTTCCCACACCAGGCAGACGCAGGCTAGAATCTCTCCGGTAAGCACACCTTGGGGTGCTACACACCTTATAAGAAATGGGCTAGTCCAGGTGCGAGAGTTAGCTGAGAAGAGCTAGCCAATAATGGGCCAGGCAGTGTTTAAAAGAATACAGTTTCTGTGTAATTATTTCGGGTATTAAGCTAGCCATGTGGGCGGCCGGGTGCTGGGAAAGCAGCCCCGCTGCTCCGTATTACTACAAAAAACACCTTTTGCAAGTCAATTTCTGCATACCAAAACCTCTTTTCTGGAGTTACTTAAAGGAATCGTTTGCCTAATTAGGTCTCAGGTTCTCTTAAGACTAAGTTATGCAAAGGCTCTGGAATTCCTTCAAAAGAGCAACTCAGATAACAATCCCTGACTTGTGCTAGCACTCTGGAATTTAAGCCACCTGCAATGGCTCTGTGGAATCTCATGCTACATTCGATAGATGGTGTATATTAAGAAAATTATCCATTTCTTTTAGACTTTCCACTTTGGCAGAGTGCTAGTTTTTAAAGTATGCCCTCTATGATTCTCCGAATTTCCTCAGTGTCTGTTGTTATGCCCCCCTTTTCACCTCTAGTTTTGTTAATTTGGATTTCTCTCCCTGCCTTTTAGTTAATTGGACAACAAGTTTGTCAATCTTATTGCTTTTTCTCAAAGAACCAAATATTTGTTCCATTGATTCTTTGTACTGTTTGTTTGTTTGTCTCTACTAATAAGTAATAAGTTTCTCCCCTGAGTTTGATTATTTCTTGCCATTAATTCCTTTGGGGCATTATTTTTTTCTTTTTGTCCTAGAGCCTTCCCGTGTGGGTTAAGTTACTAGGATGAGATCTCTCCAGTGTTTTATGTGGGCCCTTAGCACTATGAACTTGCCTTTTAGAACTGTCTTCATTGTGTCCCATAATTTTTAGTATGTTGTGTTTTATTTTCATTCAGTTTTAGAAAGTTTCACATTTCTTTCATAACTTCTGTCCTGACCCATTTTTCAATCAGTAGCAATTTGCTCCATTTTCACGAGTTTGTATGCATTCTGTTGTTCCTGTCGTTGACATCCAGCTTCAATTCGTGATTGTCAGAAAGGATTCAGTGAGTTATTTCAATGGAGGCCCTTCTTTCATTTTTAATATTTAAGCTTATATTTTTGTGATACCTTTCAAGCTACATGACTTTTAAAGTGTCGAAATTCAATATTGATCTTTTTGGGGGTATAAATTTCTAATATGAAAGTTGGCCAGTGAATGATGAGAGGGATATTGTGACTAACTTCTGATCTATAAAGTCATTATATTGAAATCTTTTATTTTATTTTATGGGGAAACAGCACCTAATCCTAATTGATGAAGTCATCAACACACCAGAAGTAGTGGCCAGGTTTGTGGAGTTCCTGAAGCGAAAATTGTACTCTGCAGGTGCAGATATTTTCATTTCTTTTTTTTTTTTAAATTTTAATCTATTATATATAGTGTTCTGTCTACATGTTTGCCTGAACAGTAGAATAGGGCACCAGATCTCATTACAGATGGTTGTGAGGCACCATGTGGTTGCTGGGAGTTGAACTCATAACCTCCGGAAGAGCAGCCAATGCTTTTAACCTCCGAACCATCTCTCCAGCCCTCGCCACCATTCCCCACTTTATTTATTCATTCATTTATTCATTTATTCATTCATTTATTTATTTATTTATTTATTTATTTATTTATTTATTCGAGACAGGGTTTCTCTGTAGCTTTGGAGCCTGTCCTGGAACTAGCACTTGTAGACCAGGCTGGTCTCGAACTCACAAAGATTCACCTGCTTCTGCCTCCCGAGTGCACTTGGGATTAAAGGTGTGTGTCACCACCGCCCAGCTGTTACTTTCATTTCTTGCCTTAGGTATTTGTTCTTGAAAACTTATTATGAGTTACTAATCTATATGAAGGCTTGTTTGTTTATAATGGTATCGGTGATAACTACCTTGTAAACTGCTTGTGTAGGTTTGTTAACATGTAGGGGTCCTGATCAATATTTGCTAGAATTTGTGTCTTATTTCAATTTTTAGCAGTAGGAGTTGTCCTAACCAGGAGCTTATGCAAGTTATGTGAAGTTTCTTGTGTATGTATGTGTGTGTGGGGGGGGGGTATTAGACTACTTGTTCTCAAGATGGTGTATATAACATTGACTGGCCTAGAATCCCAATATTCAGATCTGGTCTTACTAAACCACAAGAAAACTTGTCATAACTTTGATTTTCTACTAATGGACTATACAAAGAGTTTACCACCTTATGATTGAATATTTTTTTATAATTTTTTAGTGTTAATTTCTGACTTCTTTATTTATCTTTATTTTTATGTGCATTGGTGTTTTGCCAGGACTGTTGGGTCCCCTGGAACGGGAGTTACAGACAGTTGTGAACTGCCATGTGGGTGCTGGGAATTTTGAACCCTGGTCCTCTGGAAGAACAGTCAGTGCTTTAACTACTGAGCTATCTCTCCAGCACCCTAGGATTGAATAATTTTTACAGTAAGAGGAGCCAGCTGTCAAACTCACAGCCTTTGAGTATCTGGATTTCTAAAAAATACTACCTTTTCCCCCTGGGTAAAGTTCAACTTTTTCTACTAATTTGATTTTTCATTAGCAGATTCCTTTAATATCTGAATTATTAACAAATACCTATAATCCATAAATTCTTACCAACATCTTTTATGTAAGGTGAAGGGCTCAGGTCTTTTAGAGGTAACTTGTAGCTATAAAATTTGGTTAAATTGCAAGTAGATCACAAGATGGGAGAAATACTTGCCAATCATAAGGCAACTCCTACCTCCTTTGTTACTCTTGACCGAGGCATTTCACAAATGGCAATTCCCGTCCCAGGCTCCTTATTGCAGATGATTTGTGAGTCTTAATGCTTTGTCTTAGTATTTTTTCTCCTCCTGCTACAACTTTCTCTTTACTCTTACATCTTTATTGTGGTGATGTATGTCTTCCAGAGGAGAAGGAGGAAATCTAGCAAAAGTAGAGTACTTCTCTCTCATCGGTTTTTTTCTACAGTTTGACCTTTGCCTGTGTTGATTTGAATTAAAATTCTGTTTTGCTTGCTGCCTCCTGGATTATTGTAATTCTGGTCTCCATCGAAGTCCAGAATCAACAGACAGTTGAAAAGTTATATTTACTCTGAGAGCAAGGAAAGAGAGAGTTTTCTCAGGAAAACGGGAAATCCAGATGACTAACACTGCAGTATATCTGGACAGACTTTGGGGCCACTGACTGTGGCACCAGAATTTATCCCTACTGATTGTCCTGGATTTTTGGGAACCCATTCTCTTTGGATGGATACCTTGCCCAGCCTACATCTAGTAAGGAGGGTCTCGGACCTTTCCCAAACAATGTGCATTACCCTCTCTGATAGCTGGATGGTGTTAGCTTGGGGAAAGGTAGAGGGAACGGGAGGTAGGGAGGGAGTGGGAGCTGGGATTGGTATGTAAAATGATAAAAGATAGTTTGTTTTCTGTTTTAAAGCATAAAATAAAAAGAATTAAAAGAGAAAAACAATAAAAAACAAACAAATAGAAAATATACTAAAGTGATTAAATGATTGTTTATAGTCAGGATTTGAGTTTATTTTCTAGTTTTAGGGATTAGTTATTATTAATTTAGGGATTAGCTGATTATCAATATTTGCAACAAAATAGTACAATGATATAAAATTTCCATTTTTGTTTCCCTTTTTCTTTTTAGTGTTGTTTCATGAGGTATGAAATCCTTTAGTTGCACTGGACAAATTACATGGTCCTCTAGGGAGAGAATCTAAACTATGATCGCATTCAAAATTATCTCGTGTTTTCAGGATCTTACGCTTAATGATCTCTTGAGGTTTTGTTAAGTAGCTTCCTATATTTTATGTTAGGTTGTTATTTGGTACTTTAGGCTAGAGAAATTAGGAAAGCCAGTCTTTGAAGATGTTGTACATTTTATACAGGTAAAATGCACAGAGATGTTTAAGCAATGAGAAGTGTGGCTCTATTTGTAGATACAATTCTTGTTTTGAAATGGCTATGAGTGTAGATCATACCTAAAGTGCTAGTGTTTGTTTAAAGAAAAGTAGATAGCAACCCAAAAAAGGAATTGCATAGCTCGGGAAAATACTTATTAAAAAATTCTTTGATGTTTAGAACAATGCTAATTTTCTTTGATTTTTGAGCTAGAATAACATTGTACATGAGGAAATATAAAAGACATTAGAAAACATCAAAAAGCTTTGTAGTACTTTTCATTTCTTCAAGGTGCACTTTTCCAATACATACTCATTTCTCTGTGCATTGTTGAGAATTTGAAAACAGAATAAATCTTACATATCATGAATTGTATTTATTTTTCACATTTACTCTATTTGTAAAAGATTTGTTTTTTATTTTATGAATATGAAGTTCTTGCTTTCATGTTTGTATGTGCATCTAGCAAGCAGTACTTGAGGAAGCCAAACAGATGTGTTGGATTCTCTGGAACTGGAATTACAAACAGATATGAGCTGCCATGTGGGTACTGATAAACTGAACCCATTTCCTCTGCAAGATCAGTGAGTACTCTCAGCCACTGAGCCATCTCTCCAACTCCATCTCCCCGTGGCCTATAACAAATGTGTATATTAATTTATTTTCTGAACTGTTATACAGCTAAAGATTTTAGCAAATAGCAAATCATAATTTTTCTTGGGTGACAATGAGAGTCAGAGTAATTAAAATGCGAAAGTTATTGAGTTGATTGAATTTTGAAATCAGAAAATTAAGGGTGTTCTTTGTTTCATGTATTCTCATAAGTAATTATTTGAAAAAGACACACAGTTATTTATATTTTCCACAATAATCAATAAAAGCAGCAGTTGTTCTTAAATTAGAAGGGTTTGGGGTTCTTTGAGTGTAAAGCAGTGCTCATGACAATTTGAGAAGTAAAAATCCAGAGCTTGTCTTGCAGGAGTAATAAACTTACAATATTTATCAAAAGAGGAGAAAATATTCACAGGTGATAGTTTTGATGGGTGCTTTGCTCTAACACAGCAGATAACTATAGGGGCACTGAACTTACAGCTCTGCAGTAGGAACTTTATTACCAAATACTTCCTGTAAGAATTAGGTAATTATTAAAAATTTAGGTGTCTGAAAATACATTTGGAGAATTCTATATATGATATTTTTAGGACTATATAGGTATGAACAAGGGGAATAGTCACAATGTAAGTTAAAAATGAAGTCTGCCTTTTGTGTTATGGATATTTTAATAGTTGCAAGTGAATGTATGTTAAATAATAAACAGGAATAAAATTAAAACACAACCAAAGGTAAGAAAAGATTTAAAATGATCTTTCCTGTGTGTGTTTCCTTTGTTGTTGGTGGCTCATAGGCAAATGAACATCGTATCCTTCACTCTCTGCAGATGTCTACATGACACTTTTTGGATGCTATTCTGTGTCAAGTGAATATAAGCCCGTCATGTCTTGACCATTATCTCTTTCTAAATTCCATGTTGCTACTCTAAACTCAAAAGCATTCTTGGGTTTTACCTTGGTGATGGAGATTGGCCGTTCAAAAGATGAATTCATGGTGGATACAGGGTTTATTGACAATGCTTCCCATAGCGTTTGAACTTGAAAGATTTTTTGAAGCTGTGTAATTGGTTTTTAGCTATGTGGCTTTTGAAGGATGGTTGTAAAACAGTATAAATTAAATAAATTGCTATACTTAAACTTTCCTTTTTCTCCATAACCACACATACATTTCAAATTTCATTGTTGGTTTTAGATTTTCCCTTTGACCTCATTGTCTTTTTCTTTACTTTTAGTATGCTTTGCTTCTAGTTTCTCTGTCACTTTAGAACTCTGCAAATCTTTTTGTCTTTAAACATATAATCAGGTTTATATTCATGTGTGCTTGAAATAAACTACATCTTTATCTATATTTCAACAAATACTTATATACATTATGTTGCAATTCTGAATTTTAGCATGAATTATGAGAAAAGACATTGTAGTCCTTAAATCTTTCGGACTTATATCTAGCTGATATATAATACTTAATGAATTACACTTAATTAACTATAAGCACCAAGGAGATACTCAGAGGTCTTTGAGAAAAATACATTTAAATTACATTGAAAGTGTACTTTGATTACTAAGTGACCTGAATAATCTATTATTGAATAAGTGGTAGTTAACATATTTTGAAGGGGAATAAGTAATACATTTTGAAATGTCTTCCAGAAATGGAATTTCTTTCTATTTTATGATACTATCTCTTTTAATTCATTCATCTCATGTATTCAAAGTATTCTGAAAAAAAATGAAAGAATATTAGTATCAATATTAATTAGTTCATGTAGAACACCTATATGTTGAATACATTTTATGTTTATATACTAACATAAATTGTGAGTTTTATAATATATACAATAGATGAATCAACAATCTCTGGAATAATTTGCTAGTGTCTGAACCATGGTGTTATTTAGTTTTTATGAATTTTTTTCTTAATTTTGTTTTGAGAACCTTTTTTGTTTCTACTGTGCTCCTTGTTCTCTAAGGAGAAGCAGACCTACAACTGTCATGATTTTCTTTTCAAAGTTGAACAAATGCTTGCTACTCACATGGTAGCAGGTCTGCCATTTGAGGTTTAAAATTTCTACGCATGAGCTGAACTCTCCAGGAAGTAATTCTCATCTATGCATCTTATTTTATAGCAAACACTTAGGTAGAGTATGAAATTTGACATTGAACTGTCATTTTCTATACTGAAGGGCATCACTGTAATCTAAATAATCCACATAGTACAGAATACTACATGACTGCCACCAGCATCACTGTATGGTCTCTGTTTCAAAACTCTATGGGCAGAATAGGTGAATTTTCCTTAACGGGTTTTATATAGGCACATTTAACAGAATTGTATGCTGTATATTTTGGTACAAAACATTTGTTTGCATATGTGGTATATGAAGTTATTATATATTTGTTATTATTATATATTTATATATTAGGCTAAAACACATCAAATTACATTTTATGTCATATAATACATATATTACATATTAATACATAATACATATTTTAAGTTATATATATATATATAAAACATATATCTTACACTAACTAAAATGTTTACCGTACATACTTGTCTTTGTGAGAACATTGATAATTGGCTATCAGCAATTTTCAAGAGTGCCACACACAATTATCATTGTCTGTAATCACCATGCTACTTTTGATCTCTAGGAAGTAACTATTATGTCAATGGAGCTTTTGTATTTTTAACATCATCATTATCTTGCTCCCATTTCTGATACTTTTTTTTTGCCTGGTCCACCATCATATCTTTGCTTCTATGAGTATGACTTTCTTCAGATTTTATATGTACATAAGATATTTCAGCATTTATCTTCTTGTGGCTGTAGTTTCACTCAAGAAAATGGCATCCAGTTTCATTAACATTAATATGAAACCCAAATTTTCCTTATTTTTAAGGGCTATGGAATAGTTCACTATATCTGTACTATGTACATATGTGAGTGTGTGTGTCTGCATTTATGTTTATTTTCCACTCATCTGTAAAGGAGCACATGGGATGTCTATATTGGTTACTATAAATAATGTTTCAATGATCATGGGCCATTTCCTTTGGATGATTAGTTCCAAAAATCATAAAGGTTAATAATTCTCTCTTTCAGTTGTCTGTCTGTCTCTGTCCCTATCTTTTCTGTCTTTCTCTCTCTCCCAGTCCATTTATCCTGTTTTCTCTTGTATTTTATCTGTCTCCATCTCTCCATTTTCTGCTTTTCCTTTCTCCTCCCTCCCTCCCTCCCCCCCCCCCCTCCCTCCCTCCCTCCCTCCCTCCCTTCATTCCTTCTTTCTTTTCTTCTTGCTTTCTTCCTTCTTTCATTTTTTCCTCCTTCCATTCTCTCTCTTTCTTCCTTCTTCCCATTCTTTCTTTAATGGGGATAAAATTCAGAACCCTACACACCGGAAGGCATGAGTATTATACTGATAAATACCAAGACCCTATTTAAAATTGTTATGGAAATGGCTATATACTCTTTTTTCTAATTTTGGAGCTGAGGACCAAATCCAGGGCCTTGTACTTGCTAGGCAAGCACTCTATCCCTGAGCTAAATTTCCAACTCCACTGTACGCTCTCTTAAATAAATGCATACACTAATTTATTATCCCAATAGCTCTTGCACAGGTTCATTTTTAACACCAAGTCAAAAGTTGGTTTTTTTCAACCTTTGATAAAAATGCTTTTAACAAGTATGAAAGGCAGCCGGGCGGTGGTGGCGCACGCCTTTAATCCCAGCACTTGGGAGGCAGAGGCAGAGGCAGGCGGATCTCTGTGAGTTCGAGACCAGCCTGGTCTACAGAGCTAGTTCCAGGACAGGCTCCAAAACCACAGAGAAACCCTGTCTCGAAAAAACCAAAAAAAAAAAAAAAAACAAGTATGAAAGGGAGTTTAAGAGTGTTTGTAACTTTCTGTCACCTGATAAGTAGCCATGTAAGCATTAATTTTACATACATCTGTTCATCTTTGGATTGGATTTAGATGCTAAATGAAAAATAGGTTTTCATAACCTTGATTTCTACTCTATTAAAGTATTAATACAATTATCATAATTTTCAGTTTCTTCTGCTGCTGCCCTTAAGATAGTGCTGCAAAGAACATCAATGGAAGGAACAAATCACTCTATGGTGTCAGAATTTCTGTTCGTGGGACTCACCAACTCCTGGAAGTTGCAAGTACTTCGGTTTGTGTTTGTTTCCGTGTTTTATATGGCAAGCATGATGGGAAACTCCCTCATCATTTTCACAGTGGCTTCTGATTCTCACTTACATTCTCCCATGTACTTTCTGTTGGCCAATCTCTCCTTCATTGATTTAGGTGTTTCGTGTGTCACTTGTCCCAAGATGATTTATGACCTGTTCAGAAAGCACAAAGTCATCTCTTTTAGAGGTTGCATCACTCAAATCTTCTTCATCCATGTGATTGGTGGTGTAGAGGTGGTGCTGCTTATAGGCATGGCTTATGATAGATATGTAGCCATATGTAAGCCTCTCCATTATTTGACCATTATGAATGCCAAAATGTGCATTTTCATCTTAGTGTCTGCCTGGGTGGTTGGCCTGATGCATTCCCTGGTTCAATTTGTTTATATTTTGAATTTGCCTTTTTGTGGACCAAATATTTTGGACAGTTTTTACTGTGACCTTCCTCGGTTTATCAGACTTGCTTGCATTGATACCAATCAATTAGAATTAATGGTATCAGCCAACAGTGGATTCATCTCTGTAGGCTCCTTCTTCATACTGGCCATATCTTATATTGTCATAATAGTCACTGTTCAGAAACATTCCTCAAGTGGTTTCTCTAAAGCCATGTCTACACTCTCTGCTCACATCTCTGTTGTGGTCCTAACCTTTGATCCCTTAATATTTATTTATTCATGGCCTTCTTCCTCCACACACCTGGATAAGTATCTGGCCATATTTGATGCAGTTGGTACTCCTTTTCTGAACCCTTTGATCTACACACTGAGGAATCAAGAAATGAAGACATCAATGAAGAGAATACGCAGACAGTTACTGAAATACGGGAAGATCTCCTAAATGATTGCAGTGTGGACATTCATCATTGAACAATTTTTTTTGTTGACAAAATTCAGTGAAAAATTACTTTCTTTGCTCATATATACTGTCTTCTGCTAGGAGGGATTTGCAGTGTTTTCTAGCAACAGAGAAGCAATTATATATTTATAATAAAACAAAGATTGTTATAAGACAGAGCTCAATTCCCAAAGAGGAAACTTTATGTGAAGCAAACTTTTAGTTGTACAGAAGATACAATATTGCTTTAAGGCTTACCAAGGAAATGTAAACACACACACACACACACACACACACACACACACACTCTGTCTCTTCCCTTCTGAACATAAATTTTCTCACATGCAGGGCTTTCAGGTAGTGCTCCATGTGTAATTTGCAAAGTGACATTGATACGAGCCAATTTTTCCATCTTCTGTATCTTGCATGTACTCTAGCCTCTCATTTGCCTGTCTGTTTAGAATCTGCAAGCATGCACACTCAGTTCCCAGAAATATCAGCTGTCCAGTTAACATTATGATGTTCACATATATTCAAGTTCCCTTCATATTTCCTTTCTATTTCACATGCTCTTTTTTCTTAGTATATATCCAAGTCAGACTTCATCAAAAATGTTTATGTGAAAATGAAGCTATAATGTTTTTAAATCAGTTGTTACATTGTAGGTACCTATGCATCTATAGACACTCTATAGCATGCTAACTCATTAAGAGACTCTGGAACAGAAGCAGTGTTATAGTTCTGCTTCCTTTTCAATATACCGTTTTAATTCTTCCATGTTTCAAGCTAGTTGCCAGTATGTCACTATAATTATAGTCACCAGGCTATCCATCAACTACACCATTGAAATTGGAGGCACAGTATTAACTATCCTTGGTCTCTGTCTCATGCCCAGTTTCCCTTGTGGGATTCTAGCGCCTTTAACTTTGCATCTAAATTGAGATTACAATCTTCATGGGCAGCTTTGAGTATTGACTATTAGATAAATTCTTTATTGTAAATCATCCATAACTTTTCTTATTCACTGATTAAAGTGTGAGTGGGCTAGATCCCACATATATGGTAGTTTAATCAGTTTTGGGTTTATAGAATGCTTTGTTTAAGCCATCTTGTACTTACACAAGGAATTGCTTGACTAGGGGACATATTTTATACCAAATGAAACAGAACACAAAATTCACTAGTCTACAATGTGTCCTGTGACAAGCAACTGAGTTTTCAGGTTTAGTGACATAATTTGCTAAAGGGGAGTTACAATGTTAATTGTAGCACCACACCCCAGGGTGATGGGTTCTCCAACAGAACATAAGGCCCAGGATAAATTGCAGAAGCAGCTGTGGTACTCTCCTATTTACATCTCCTATTGTCTCACTCTGTTCTGGAACTATAGATTTAATTTATTCTCCTAGAAATCCCTAGAGTTCTGTAGCTGTAAGAATTCCCCTGCTGATCCTGAGGTTCTTTACAATCTTCTTGTGTTTGTATAAATTTTCTCAAACTTTTAAAGAATTTCTTCACCTGATATAATCAAATCTCATTTTATTCATCATATTAGGGTTAAAAAAGAATAAAAATTGAAAATATTTAATAAAATTTTAAATAAATAAATGGAATAGAATCATAATGCATTGTTTATATTTTAGAAACTAAGTTTATGCTTTTGAAACTAAAAATGTCACTGGGGGATCATTGTTGTTATCAGGTCATACTGTGATGATTTATGGAAGAAATATTACCTTGAGTAATTTCTCATAAACCCTGTAAACTAATGAAAAGAATAAAGTCCATACACATTTATAAAGGCAGATACATACAATATAAATGCAACCCCCAAGAAAGATCTAGAAGATATATTCTACATGATGCCGTCTGAAGAAATACAGGAAGAGACCTTGAACTAAGGGTCACCATGAAAGGGTGTTTTCCCTTATTTGGGATGTAGTTTTAAAATGAGAATAGGACACAAATGAAGCAAAGTCTTCTAAACACAGCAGGACTGATACACATATGAACTCACAAAGACTGTGGCAGCATGCCCAGGACCCACAAATGTCTGTGAAAGATGGGGCTCAGCCGTGAGAGGGGGAAACCAACACAAGCACTCATTTCTAACCCAGAAGCTATCTCCAACTGATAACCACTCACAAACGAAAAATTAGTTGTCTCTGAGTCTCACTGTATCTCAAGTACAGTAGGAAGTGGCAAACACGAAATGAATTGTTTGGCATTTTGGAGGTTCTTTGTCTCACAATGATATGCTGGGTCTTTTTTTTTTTTGCTTGCTTGTTTATTTTATTTTTTTTTAAAAACATAATTCTTTTGCATATATAGTATTGATTTTTATGGAATGCTTACGGTTTTATAGGAATTCTGTGTAAGTGTGTCTCTGTGTCTATTTGTGCTTTTTCTTTGGCTCTTTTCTTCTGCTTGTTTCTTTGTTTCTCTTATTTTTATTATATTATTATTATCATTGTGTTATGCCTGTTTGTTTTCTAAAGAGGTAGGGAAAAGATGTGTATTTGGGTGTGTGGGGAAGTGGGGAGGTTCTGAGAGTAGTTGGCAGAAGAAAAATCTCAATCTGAATATATTGTATGAAAAAACTATTTTAATAAAATTAAAAAAGAATAAAATCATAATGCATTGTTTATATTTTAGAATATGCTTTTGACACTAAAAATGTTACTGAACCATCATCATTTTTTCAAGTTGTGCTGTGATGATTTATGTAAGATTATGAGTTTTCAGTGTATCATTGACCAGTATTAAAATCAGAATTTTATTTACTATAATATATTAGACACATCCTAGTGGTGTGTAGAAGCTTTTGAAAGCAAGTGTGTAGGACATAGAGAGCAGTGTCTTTAGAGGAGTCTGTGGGAGGAGACTGATGTTCTTGTCCTGCATTGTTGTTGCGTGCACAATCTATTGTGAAGCTCTTATGACATTAAAGGCAGTATTATAAATTAATGTACTCTTTTTGAAACTAAGCTATATGGACAATTGTATCATGAGCTATTGTTTTCTTATTTTTATAATCCTAGTTTAAACTATTTTGATTGTTTTTTTTACATGATTTTAGGACTAATTTTTCAGTAGTTATACAGTTTTGTTTTGTCAAGCAGGTATTCATTGAATGTTTAAATCTTGACAGAAACTTGTAGATGCATAGTTATATAAGGCAATCTTCTTTCCCTGGAGAATTTTCTATTATTTAGAGCAATAGAGTGAGAAACAGAGTTCCAATGTCAGTAGTTTAGTGTGGTGAAGTATATACAAAAAGTCAAGAGACCACAGAGTGGAAGACAGTAGAACACATCTGTGTACCACATTACCTGAGGCACTTTCAAAAATACAGACAAAGACCTTTAACATTTTCAAGAAAATAAAATGTTCAACTATGTGAGAATTGTAATTTCCAGAGACAAAAAATATGAGTTAGCTTAAACAATCTTGAAAACTAAATGACAAATTCTCAAATAGACCACAGAATTTGTCAACCACAGGAAACTAGAAATGAAAGCAATAAGAGAGTAGGAAGGGATATGACATTGAAGATGGGAGACTTTTGTGCAGTTTCTTCTTTCTAGCATTTTCAAGTGGTCAGAATTCTACTTCTAATTCATATCCATCTCAGATTCTTTTATAAACAGCTAATTTCATTTTTAGACATGATATGGATAATTTAAAAAAAATCTAAAGCTACTTGGATTTGTATTTATTTTTGATTTTCTCCTACCATTTATAGGTAATGTTTTATTTTATTTTATTTCTGAACAACAACTAGAATAAATCATCAGAGCAACAGACTGAGCTCCCAAGGTCCAGTTGAAGAGCCGAAGGAGGGAGAAGATGAGCAAGGAAGTCTGGATCGCGAGGGGTTGGTCCACTCACTGAGACAGTGTGCCTGTTCTAATGGGAGCTCACCAAATCCAGCTGGACCAAGACTGAATAAGCATGTGATCAAACTGAACTCTCTGAATGTGGCTGACAATGGGGACTGACTGAGAAGTCAATGATAAAGGCACTGGGACTTGTTTCTACTGCATTTACTGGCTTTTTGGGACCCTAGTCTATTTGGATGCAAAGCTTCCTAGTCCTGGATGTAGGGGGGAGGGCCTTGGACTTCCCTCAGGGCAGGGTACCCTACCCTCTCTTAAGGAGGAAGGGGGAGGGAGGAGAGTGAGTGAGGGAGCAGGAGAGGAATGGGAGGAGGGGAGGAAGCGTAAATTTTTGAATGGAAAAAATAAAATAAAAAGCTTGAAAAATAGTAATTTTTAATGTGTGGTATAAAGTAATAAAGAAAATCAGAAATATAAAAAGGATTGTTAAAGGTATTTGGGGCCTATTTTTGCACAGCTTAGTTGACAGAGGCAGGAGGATTGCCATGAGGCCAACCTGGGATACACAAAAGGACATTGTATCAGAAGAACAGCTAAACATTTAGTTTATTGAGTTCAGTAAATTTGAAGCTACAAAGTCATTTTCTTTTATGTATGTATGTATGTATGTATTTGAAAAAGAGACAATCATTTAAATCTCCTAAATAATAATTCAAAATAGAGATGTCCCAACCAATTTGAGAAGTTTCAAATATGAAATGTTTCAGTTGAGTGTGGGAGTAAGCTTGCAATATTTCTAGACTGAAAATGAAATACACATGGAGGATGGTTTACATGAGCATTGCTCAATAGAGATATTGAACTTGATGACTCTGTACTAGGAACCTCAATACCAAACACCTTGTCCATCAATAAGGACTGAATGTCTTGGAATATGTTTTCTTTGATTCATTAGTTTTGTATAGGCCAAGGAAAAGCATTAATTACTACACTAGGCAAAGATATATGGTGGCTTCATTAGTTATGAGTGTAAGGAATGCATTTATGAAACAGCACTTTCAAGTAGGGCTAATGTGTAAGTGAAGACAATTCCAAACACTATCTCTTATAGGAGTTTTCTCTGAGGGTAAGTATGGATTCCAAGTAAGTGAATCCTTGTGTATGATCTAGAAACTTTTTTTAATGTTTGTATTTCATATATGTATTTATTTATTGAAAAGATTCCTTTCTCATATGATACATCACAACTACATACCTCCTCTTACCTCCCCTCTCTGTTTCTCTTCATAAAAGGGCATGTCTCCAGAGATGACAGCCAAAACAGGACAAATCAAGATACAATAAAACAAGGTAAAAACCCTCATATCAAACCTTGATAAGGCAACCAAATAGAAGGAAAATAGTTTAAAGAGCAGGCAAAAGAGGTCAGAGACACACCCACTCACAGTTAGGAGTTCACAAAACACCAAGTAATGCAGAGAGTACTCAGTTTCTGAGGTATAGAAAGATCTCCTATGTCCTTGCATCATGAACTTGGGAGTGCATTTTGACCCATCTCTGTGAAAATTTTTTTTCTAACTTTGTTTATATGCATCAACGGAACCAAATGAAAGACCCTGATATATCCACATACCTATCGACACCTGGTTTTGACAAAGAAGTCAAAATTATACAAACGAAAAAAGAAAACATTTTCAACAAACGGTGCTGTCCTAACAGGATGTTGGCATGTAGAAGAATACAGTTAGATTCTTGTCCATCACCATACACAAAACTCAAGTCCAAGTGGATCAAAGACCTCAACATAAATCTAGTCACACTGAATCTTCTAAAGATAAAGTGGGAACTAGCCTTGAACACATTGGCACAGGAGACTACTTCCTGAATATAACATCAGTAGCACAGATACTGCAATCCACAATTAGTAAATTGCTACCTCCTGAAACTGAAAAGCTTCTGTAAGGCTAAGAACACTCTCAATAAGACAAAAGAGCAGCTTACAGAATGGGAAAATATCTTTACCACCCCCACATGTAACAGAGGGCTGATCTCCATAATATATAAAGAGCTAAAAATACCAGACATCAAATACCAAATAATCCAATTAAAAAATTGGGTACAGATTTAAACAGAATTCTCAACAGAAGAATCTTAAATGGCCAAATAACACATAAAGAATTGTTCAACATCCTTAGTCATCAAAAGACCCTGAGATAGCATTTAACACCTGTCAGAAAGACAAAAAAAAAAAAAAAACACCGATGAAAGTTTATGTCGCAGAGGCTGCTGGTGTGAGTGCAAGGCCGTATAACCATTTTGGAAATCATTATGGTGGTTTCTCAGAAAAATGTGAATCAATCTACCTCAAGTCCCAGTTATATCAATCTTCAGTATATACCCAAAAGATGTTCAATCATACTACAAGGACATCTGCTCAACTATGTTCATAGCAACATTATTCATAATATCCAGAATGTAGAAACAACCTAGATGTCCCTGAACTGAAGAATGGATAAGAAAATTGTGGTACTTTTATTCAATGGAGTATTTTAATCAGCTATAAAAAACCAATGACATCTTGAAATTTTCAGGCAAATGAATGGAACTACAAAAAATAATTCTGAGTTAGGTAACCCAGACCCAGAAAGACAAACATGGTATGTACTCACTCATAAGTGGATATTAGGAGTAAACAAGAGAATAACCATCCTACAATGCTCAGCCCCAGAGAGAATAGAGAACAAAAGGGCCCAAAGAGGGATGCATGGATTTCCCTGGGATGGGGAAATAGAAGAAGTCTTCTGCACAAACTGGGGGCAGGGACAGGGGAGGTGGAGGATGAGAATTTGAGGGGGCAGGATGGCCTGGCTGGGTACAAGAGGCAGTTTGGGGTGGGACAGAGGTCTAATGAGAAACCTGGCCCCAGGGAATCTCCCAAGAATATACAAGGATGATCCCAGCTAAGTGGAATGATCCTAGCAATAGTGGAAAAGGTGCCTGAACTGGCCATCTATTGTAATCAGATTGATGACTACCCTAATTGTCATCAGAGAGTCTTCATTCAGTAGCTGATGGAAGCAGATACAAAGATCCACAGCCAAACAATGGTACAAGCTCTGGGAGTCCTCCTGAAGAAAGAGATGACAGATTGTATGAGTCAGAGGGGTCAAGGTCATGATGAGGGAATCCACAGAAACAGCTGACCTGGACAGATGGAAGCAATAGACTCTGGATCAACAGTTAGTGAGCTTTCATGGGACCAATCTAGGCCCTCTGCATGTGTGTGACAATTATGTAGCTTGGTCTGTTTGGAAGACTCCTAGCAGGACATGATTTTTTAGGCCCAGCTTTTCTTTTCCCTTCAACTTTATCCAGACAGACCACAGCATGCACTCACAGACAAATACTAACATCCTTAGTTTAGTCAAACAGACACACATAAAATTAACCCATAGGTAACCATTGTGTGACTTGCCTAACATGTCCCTTTTCAATATGTTGTCATTTCAATGTAGCATAGCTGTTTTGCTTTTGGATCTAAGGTTTATTTAACTTTCTGAGTTTCATCCTGAATATTATCTCCTTAACTGTACCTCAATGAGTCCTTTATTCTTCATGAATTATGGGATTGTGAACTCTTCTAGCTAACATTTAAAAGATTATTAAACGTTTTAGGAATTTTGTCATATTCCTTTACACTGTGAAGAGAATGAGTCAGATTCTTTTTGCCCTCATTCTTTCTCATGCTTTGAATTTCATGTTTAAAAGTGATGAATAGAAAATAGACAAAAATGTGTAAAGAAAAAGTATGATGCTATCTGTATTGAAAATAATTATCAAGAAAGACACATAGTTTAGCAAGAGTTTAGAAGTCTTTTTATTAGAGTTGTGAAGAGGAACAATTGTTACCAAATTGTTACCCAAATCCAGTAGACCATACTGCCTAGAAGTCCCAGTTGTTTCTCTGGTTTTCTTACTTTTTATAACTCAGTAGCTGTCTGAATACTCTCAGCATGAGTGAAGGAGTCCTCTCTCTCTCTCTCTCTCTCTCTCTCTCTCTCTCTCTCTACACACACACACACACACACACACACACACACGCAGAGAGAGAGAGAGAGAGAGAGAGAGAGAGAGAGAACCATGGGGATGAGAAATATAACAGTGATTCATGATATTTGAGAGAACTGGTGTGACGGGAGCTTTAATTTTGAAGAAAGGTAAGATGTAAGGCTAGAGAGGTGGACAGGAAAGAGATAAAAATGAAAGGTGTAATGGAGATTTAGGTAGAGGGTGAAAGGAAAAAAGAGGAATATAAAAACTATACTCTAAGTGCAATAATTAGTTCTTCATAACATGTATAATAGGGAAATGGAAACAGAAGGACAGAATTTTGAAGGGGATTGCAATCTTCATAAAAGGTCACATTTCAGGGAACTAGGAGCTGGCTCAGTGGGTAAAGGGTTTATCACTTGAGTACCTGAGCTCTATCCTCAGCATAGTAGAAGGAGAGTGCTGACTCCAGCAGATTGTCCTTAGACTTCTGCATGCATGCTCATACAGTTACACACAAGCGTGCACACACTAAAAATTTATTTATTTATTCATTTATTAAAGATTTCTGTCTCCTCCCCGCCACCGCCTCCCATTTCCCTCCCCATCCCCGCTTCCTATCCCACCCAGCTTGCATCCACAGCCCTCCCCCACTCCGTCTGACTCCATCCCCTCTTTGAACCACACAACATCTCCCAACTCAGCCTGTTTGGGTGCTGGGACAGGGTCTGAATTGGGAGGGCATCTGGGAGGGTAGTAGCTCCTTTGTCTAGGTGGCCTGTCTGCAGCAAGCAAGGTCGGCCCTTTGTTTGCCAGACACCCAAGCAGCAGGGAGATCAGATCCGGGTGCCAGGAGAGACATCACTGGGGTGAGTGAGTTTCTGACCGCGGCAGCAGCCCGGGACAAGGAACTCAGACGTTCCTCACCCCTCCTACACTTTCTGGTCAGCCTGCAGGGGCTATACTGCTTGATACCTCCTCTCTCTCCCTATTCCACCCAGCTTGCATCCACGGCCCTCCCCCACTCCGTCTGACTCCCTCCCCTCTTTGAACCATACAACATCTTACAAACCATACAACAACCATACAAACAGCTCAGCCTGTTTGGGCGCTGGGACAGGGTCTGAATTGGGAGGGCATCCAGGAGGGTAGTAGCTCCTTTATCTAGGTGGCCTGCCTGCAGCAAGCAAGGCGGGCTCTTTGTTTGCGAGCCACCCAAGCAGCAAGGAGATCCAATCCGGGCACCAGGAGAGACATTGGGCTTGCATCCAGAACCCACCCAGAGTGGTGCTGAAGAGTTCCATCTGGATGGCCGTCCATGTTTGGGTACTGAGGAGTTCAAGCTCAGCAGGACGGTCCCTGCTTCTACACTGAAGAGATACACCCAGAGACTCAGTCACAGCAAAGACTGGACCAAGACACCAGGCCTCTCTTGGCTTCATTTGAAGGAGGAGATGGGAAGGCACCAATGCAAGAATTCCTCCAACAACCTGAAAGGCAACATGACATCATCAGAACCCAGGGATCCCGAAATAAGAAGAATTGTACACCCTACTCCAGAAGAATTAGAAGAAATCGACTCAAAAGTGAATTATTTGAAAATAATAGAAGACCTTAAACAGGAGGTGAAAAACTGCCATAAACAATTAGAGATTACAAACAAAAAGGTAGAGGAAATGAATAAATCACTCAAAGATACCCAAGAAAACCAAGAGAAACAAGAAAAAGCAATCAAACAGGTAAGGGAAGTGGTTCAAGACCTGAAGAATGAAATGGAAGTAATGAAAAAAACACAAACCGAGGGAAGGTTGGAGATGGAAAATCTGGGTAAACGAACAGGAACTACAGAGAGAAGTACTAACAACAGATTACAAGAGATAGAAGAAAGAATGTCAGACACTGAAGATACCATAGAGAAAATTAACACACTGATCAAAGAAAACAGCAAAACCAACAAATTCTCATCACAAAACATTCAGGAAATGTGGGACACAATAAAAAGACCAAACCTAAGAATAATTGGGATAGAAGAAGGAGAAGAAGTACAGCTCAATGGTTCAGAAAATATATTTAATAAAATTATAGAAGAAAACTTTCCCAGCCTAAAGAAAGATATTCCTTTGAAGGTTCAAGAAGCATACAGAACACTGAATAGACTGGACCAAAAACAAAAAAAAAATCTCCTCGCCATATAATAATCCCTCCCCATCCCCCACTCAACTCCCCCTCTTCTCATCAGCCCCAAGAGCAGTCAGGGTTCCCTGCAATGTGGGGAATCCAAGGACCTCCCACCTCTTTCCAGGTCTAGTAAGGTGAACAACCAAACAGCCTGGGCTCCCACAAAGCCAGTACATACAGTAGGATCAAAACCCAGTGCCATTGTTCTTGACTTCTCAGCAGTCCTCATTGTCTGCTATGTTCAGTGAGTCCGGTTTTATCCCATGCTTTTTCAGACCCAGTCCAGCTGGCCTTGGTGAGTTCCCGATAGAACATCCCCATTGTCTCAGTGTGTGGGTGCACCCCTTGAGGTCCTGAGTTCCTTGCTCATGCTCTCTCTCCTTCTGCTCCTGATTTGGACCTTGGGGTTGTAGTCCGGTGCTCCAATGTGGGACTCTGTCTCTGTCTCCTTTCATTGCCTGATGAAGGTTAATATCAAGGAGGATGACTATTTGTTTTATTTTTTGGGTTCACCTTCTTATTTAGCTTCTCTAGGATCACGAATTATAGGCTCAATGTCCTTTATTTATGGCTAGAAACCAATTATGAGTGAGTACATCCCATGTTCCTCTTTTTGGGTCTGGCTTACCTCACTCAGGATAGTGTTTTCTATTTCCGTCCATTTGCATGCAAAATTCAAGAAGTCCTTGTTTTTTACTGCTGAGTAGTACTCTAATATGTATATATTTCATACTTTCTTCATCCATTCTTCCAGAAAACTTTCCCAACATAAACACTAAAAATTCAAAACCAATGACTCAAATGCTTTTGTAGTATGATTGGGCATCTCTTGGGTGTGTTCCCAAGAATGGATTTGCTGGATCCTGAGGTAGGTTGACTCCAAGTTTCCTGAGAAACCGCCACACTGATTTCCAAAGTAGTTGCACAAGTTTGCACTCCCACCAACAATAGATGAGTGTTTCCCTTACTCCACATTCTCTCCAGCATAGGCTATCATTGGAGTTTTTGATTTTAGCCATTCTGACAGGTGTAAGACGGTATCTCAAAGTTGTTTTGATTTGCATTTTCCTGATCACTAAGGAGGTTGAACATGCCCTTAAGTGTCTTTTGGCCATTTGAACTTCATCTGATGAGAATTTTTTTTCAGTTCAGTACCCCATTTTCTAATTGTGTTGATTAGAGTTTTAATGTTTAGTTTCTTGAGTTTTTTATATATTTTGGAGGTCAGACCTTTGTCTGATGTGGGGTTGGTGAAGATCTTCTCCCATTCAGTAGGCTGCCTTTTTGTCTTAATGACAGTGTCCTTTGCTTTACAGAAGCTTCTCAGTTTCAGGAGGTCCCATTCCAGAACCTGGAAACAACCTAGGTGCCCCTCAATAGAAGAATGGATAAAGAAGGTGTGGTACATTTACACATTAGAGTTCTACTCAGAGGGAAAAAACAAGGACATCTTGAATTTTGCATGCAAATGAATGGAAATAGAAAACGCTTTACTGAGTGAGATAACCCAGACCCAAAAAGATGAATATGGTATGTACTCACTCATAAGTGGATTCTAGCCTTAAAAAGGACATTGAGTCTATAATACGTGATCCTAAAGAAGCTGAATAAGAAGGTGAACCCAAAGAAAAACATATATTTATCCTCTGGGATATTGGAAGTAGACAAGATTGCCAGATAAAAGTTGGGAGCATGGGGCTGGGGGTGGGGTGGGGGAAATGGGAGATGGGGAAAGAGAAGGGAGAAGGGGACGATGGGGAGAGCTTGGGGGAATGGGTTGGTTGAGATGGAGGAAGAATGGATATGGGAGCAGGGAAGAAAATATCTTAATTAAGGGAACCATTTTAGGGTTGACAAGATACTTGGCTCTAGAGCAGTTCCCAGTTGTCCAAGGAGATGTCCCCAGCTAGGTTCTTGGGCAGCAGATGAGAGGGTGCCTGAACTGGCCTTCTTCCATAGCCACACTGATGAATATCTTGCATATCACCATAGAACCTTCATCTGGTGATGAATGGAGATAAAGAAAGAAACCCACATTGGAGCACTGGACTGAGCTTCCAAGATCCAGATGAAGAGCAGAAGGAGGGAAAACATGAGCAAGGAAGTCAGGACCATGAGGGGTGTGCTCACACACTGAGACGGTGCGACTGATCTAATGGGAGCTCTTCAAGGCCAGCTGGACTGGGACTGATAGAGCATGTGATCAAACCAGAACTCAATGTGGCTGACAATGAGGGCTGCTGAGAAGCCAAGGACAATGGCACTGGGTTTTGATTCTACTGCATGTACTGGCTTTTTGGAAACATAGTCTATTTGGATGCATACCTTCCTAGACCTGGATGGAGTGGGGAGGGCCTTGGACTTCCAACAGGGAAGGGTACAGAAGCTTTTTAGTTTGATGAAATCTTATTTGTCAATTGTTGGCCATTGTGCCTGTGCTATTGGTTTCCTATTGAGAAAGTTCTTCCATGTGTCTGTTATTTTATGTGTACTTCCTGCTTTTTCTACTAGTAATTACAGGGCATCAGGTCTTACATTGATGTCCTTTTTTCACCTGGAGCTGAATTCTGTTCAGGGAGAGAAATAAGTCTTTAGTTTGATTTTCTACACGGTGAGATTGAAGTTTTCCAACAACATTTGTTGAAGATGCTGTCTTTTTTCCAATGCATATTTTCGATGTCTTTGTGAAATGTCAGGTTCTGTGGCTATGCAGAGTTATGTTTGGGTCCTCTATTCTATGCCATTGATCTATGTGTCTCTTTTGTGCCAGTACCATGGTTATTTTTATTACTGGGGCCCTATTTGTCATTTGAAATCAGTATGGTGACATCCTCTGTTGTATTTTTGTTCAGGATTACTTTGGCTATCCTTGGTCTTTTTAATCTCCATATAAATTTTGAAATTGGTTTTTCATGTCTGTGAAGATTATTCTAGTATTTACTGAGGATATTTCATAAAGCCTCTAGATTTATGTTGGTAGGATATCAATTTTCTCATTAATTCTTCTGATCAATGAGCACAAGAGCTCTTTCTATCTTCTGATATAGTCCTGTTTCTTTCTTCAGTGTTCTAAAATTTTTATTGTAAAAGGTTTTCATTTTCTTGGTTAGATTTTTTCTCCAGGTTTCTTCTTTTCTTTTTTTCCCTTTTTGCTACCATATCATTTCTTAGATTTCTTTTTTGTATGTTTGTCATTGGCTTCTGATTTTTGCATGTTTATTTTGTATACTGACTCTTTGTTGAAACTGTAAGCTTTAAGAGATTTTTGGTGGTCTTTAAGGTCTCTTACTAGTGAATCATGTTATCGGCAACAAGGTACATTGACTTGATACATTGACTCCTTTTGCTGTTTGTCCTTCCTTCCTTCCTTCCTGATCTTCCTTTTTTGACCTTACTTCCTTTCTCTATTCCTTCCTCCTTCCTTTCTTTTGTATTAGTGAACTAGTTAAGACTTTAGGAACTACATTGTATATGAGTGAAGACAATGGTTACTCTTGGCTTGTTCCTGCTCTTAGCCCCCTGTTTTATAGATTGATAGTTAATTATTTCTTTCATTTTTAAGTTTCATATCTTCTGTGGACTTCTACACATCTAAATTTATATACAAATTCACAATTATATAATACATAAAAGTGAAAGCTTCATACTTTTTTCTTTTTTTTCTTTTTTTTTTATTGGAAAAAAAAATTTCTGCCTCCTCCCCGCCTCCCATTTCCCTCCCACTCCTCCCTCCCCTCCTCCCCTCCCCCCACTCCTCCCCCTCCCTCTCCAGCCTGAAGAGCAGTCAGGGTTCCCTCTGGAAAGTCCAAAGTCCTCCCCCCTCGATCCTGGTCTAGGAAGGTGAACGTCCAAACTGGATAGGCTCCCACAAAGCCAGAACATGAAGTAGGATCAAAACCCGGAGCCATGGTCCTTGGCTTCTCAGCAGCCCTCATTGTCCGCCAAATTCAGAGAGTCCGGTTTTATCCCATGCTTTTTCAGTCAGAGTCCAGCTGGCCTTGGTGAGCTCCCAAAGACTCAGCCCCCACTGTCTCCACGGGTGGGCGCACCCCTTGTGGTCCTGAGTTCTTTGCTCATATTCTCCCTCCTTCTGCTCCTCATTGGGACTTTGGGAGCTCAGTCCAGTGCTCCAGTGTGGGTCTCTGTCTCTATCTCCATCCATCGCCAGGTGAAGTTTCTATGGTGATATGCAATATATTCATCAGTATGGCTATAGGATAGAGTCATTTCAGGTTCCCTATCCACAGCTGCCCCAGGAACTAACTGGGGACATCACCCTGGGCACCTGGGAGCCCCTCTAGATCCAAGTCTCTTGCCATCCCTAAGATGGCTCCCTTAATTAAGATGTGTGCTTCTCTGCTCCCCTAACCAACCTTCCTTTATCCCAATCATCCCGTTGCCCCAAGTTCCCCCCACCCTCCCCTTCTCACATTTCTCTCCACTTCTCCCCTTATCCCCCCCCTCCCACCCCCCCCCCAAGATCCCAAATTTTTGCCCGGCAATCTGGTCTACTTCCCATAACCCAGAGGATAGCTGTATGCTTTTCTTTGGGTTCACCTTCTTAATTAGTTTCTTTAGGGTATCAAATTATAGACTCACTGACCTTTATTTATCTCTAGAAACCAATTATAAGTGAGTACATCCCATGCTCATCCTTTTGGGTCTGGGTTACCTCACTCAGGATAGTGTTTTCTATTTCCATCCATTTGCATGCAAAATTCGCGAAGTCATTGTTTTTTACCGCTGAGTAGTATTCTAATGAATATATATTCCATACTTTCTTCGTCCATTCTTCCATTGAAGGGCATCTAGGTTGTTTCCAGGTTCTGGCTATTACGAATAATGCTGCAATGAACATAGTTGAACAAATGTCCTTGTCATATGATCGGGCATCTCGTGGGTATATTCCCAAGAGTGGCATTGCTGGGTCCATGGGTATGTAGATCCCAAATTTCCTGAGAAACCGCCACACTGCTTTCCAAAGTGGTTGCACAAGTTTGCATTCCCACCAGCAATGGATGAGGGGGCCCCTTTCTCCACAGCCTCTCCAGCAAAGGCTATCATTGGTGTTTTTGATTTTAGCCATTCTGACAGGTGAAAGATGATATCTCAATGTTGTTTTGATTTGCATTTCCCTGATCGCTAAGGAGGCTGAGCATGACCTTAAGTGCCTTTTGGCCATTTGAACTTCTTCTGTTGAGAATTCTCTCTTCAGATCAGTGCCCCATTTTTTAATTGGGTTAATTAGCATTTTAAAGTCTAGTTTCTTGAGTTCTTTATATATTTTGGAGATGAGACCTTTGTCTGTTGCGGGGTTGGTGAAGATCTTCTCCCAGTCAGTGGGTTCCCTTTTTGTCTTAGTGACAGTGTCTTTTGCTTTACAGAAGCTTCTCAGTTTCAGTAGGTCCCATTTATTCAATGTTGCCCTTAATGACTGTGCTGCTGGGGTTATACCTAGGAAGCGATCGCCTGTGCCCATCTGTTGTAGTGTACTTCCCACTTTCTCTTCTATCAGGTTCAGTGTGTTCAGATTGATATTGAGGTCTTTGATCCATTTGGACTTGAGTTTTGTGCATGGGGATAGGTATGGGTCTATTTTCATTCTTCTACAGGTTGACATCCAGTTGTGCCAGCACCATTTGTTGAAGATGCTTTCTTTCTTCCATTGTATACTTTTAGCACCTTTATCGAAAATGAGGTGTTCATAGGTTTGTGGGTTAAAATCCGGGTCTTCTATACGATTCCATTGGTCGACTTCTCTATTTTTATGCCAATACCACCCGATTTCATTACTGTAGCTCTGTAATAGAGTTTAAAGTCAGGGATGGTAATGCCTCCCGAAGTTCCTTTATTGTATAAGATTGTTTTGGCTATCCTGGGTTTTTTGTTATTCCATATAAAGTTGATTATTGTCCTTTCAAGATCAGTGAAGAATTTTGATGGCATCTTGATGGGGATTGCATTGAATCTATAAATTGCCTTTGGTAGGATTGCCATTTTTACTATGTTGATCCTCCCAATCCACGAGCAAGGGAGATCCTTCCATTTTCTGGTATCCTCTTCAATTTCTTTCTTCAATGCTTTAAAGTTCTTGTCAAATAGATCCTTCACTTCTTTGGTTAGAGTTACCCCGAGATATTTTATGCTGTTTGTGGCTATTGTGAAAGGTGATGCTTCTCTGATTTCCCTCTCTGCTTCCATATCCTTTGTGTATAGGAGGGCGACTGATTTTTTGGGAGTTGATCTTGTATCCTTTTTTCTTAAGATATACTAAAATGATTAAATATGTATAGTCAGGATTTGAACTAATTTTCTACTTTTAGGGATTAATTATAATGGCTGGTCATCAATATTTACAACAAAATAGTACAATGATATAAACATTTCCATTTTGTTTTCTTTTTTCTCTTTAGTGTTGTTTTATGAGGTATGAAATCCTTCAGTTGCACTGGACAAATCAAACAGTCCCCTGGGGGAGAGTCTAAACTATGAACACATTCAAAGCTATCTAGTGTTTTTAGATTCTTTGGCTCAATGATCTCTTGAGGTTAGAATAATTGGCTTCATATATTTTATGTTAGGTTATTATTTGGTACTTTAGGCTAGAGAAATCAGGGAAGCCAGTCTGTGAAGATGCTGTACATTTTATACAGGTAAAATGCACAAAGATGTTTAAACAATGAGAAGTCTGTCTTTATTTGTTGATACAATTTTAGTTTTGAAATTGCTATGAGCATGGATCATATTTGTGTTTGTTTAAAGCAAAGTAGATAGCAAACTGGAAAAGAAATTGAATAGCATGGAAAATAACTATGAAAAACTCTCTGATGTGTAGAAAAATGTTCATTGTATTTGACTTTGAGCTAAAATAACATTGTACATGAAGAAATGTAAAAGACACTAGACAACATCATAAAGCTTTGTAGTATTTTTAATTTACTCAAGGTGCAATTTTCTAATACATACTCATCTCTCCATGTGTTGCTGAGAATTTGAAAACAGAATAAAACTTCCAGATCATGAATTAGATTTATTTTTCACATTTTCTCCTCTTTTAAATGTTTATTTTTTGTGCTTATGTTTATTTATTTTTTTGCTTCCATGTATGTACATGTACTTCTTGTAAGCAGTACTCGAGGAAGCCAGAAGGATGTGTTGGGTTCTCTGGAACTGGAATTACAGACAGATATGAGCTGTCATGTGGGTACTGATAAACTAAACCCATTTCCTCTGCAAGATCAGTGAGTACTCTCAACCACTGAGCCATCCCTTTAACTCCATCTCCCATGGTTCATAACAAGTTTTTGTATTAATTTTATTTCTGAACTGTAAGTAAGATAGTTAAAGAGTTTTAACAAGTGAAAATTTTAATTTTTCTTGGGTGAAAGTGAGAATGAGAGTCAGAGTAATTAAAATGCAAAAAGCACTGAATTGATTGACTTTTAAAATTAGAAAGCTAAGGGTGTTCCTTTGTTTCATTTATTCTCCTAAGTAGTTATTTGAAAATGATAGACAGTTACTTATATTTTCATTGGAAGAAAGGGAGGAGAGATTGTACCTTTCTAGGGGGGATTGTGATGGGGAGCCCACAGAGACAATTGACCTGAGCTTCAGGGAGCTCATGGACATTGGACCAACAGTGGGAGACTGCATGAGACCTACGAAGGCCCTCTACATGTGTGTGACAATCGTGTAGCTTGGTCTCTTAGTAAGGCTTCTAAGAGTGATAGCAGGACCTCTCCCTGGCACTTAGTTGGCTGTTGGTAATATGTCCTGATGCTGTACTAGCAGGTCTTGCCTCATCATAAGAGAAGGAGATTGATCCTGCCTCATCTTGTCATGCCTTGCTTTGTGCAAGCCCATAGGAGGCATGTCCCTTTACTGAATGGAGAAGGAGGAGGATGAGATGAGGACGGGATGTAGATGGGAAAGGGAGGGGATGGGAGGAGAGCAGGGAGGGGGAACTGGTTGATACATAAAATAAATGAGAAAAGAAATAATACTTACATTAAAAAAACCTCTATGGGCATAATAGGTCATTTTTCTCTTTCTGGTTTATATAGGTGCAACTAACAAATAAATATCATTTATCTTTGATATATATATATATATACACAAAATTTGTTTATATATATATAGATTAATTTTAATATTTATATATAAATTAAAAAAGTATATGTATATTACATTTTATATATATATCTTAAAATAATGAACATATTTACCTGATTACTTACCTGTTGTGAGAACATTGATGATTGGCTCTCAGCAATTCTCAAGAGTGTCACACACAATTAATCATTGTCTATAATCGCCATGCTACATTGGATCTTCAGGAAGTAACTATTATGTGAATGGAGCTTTGTATTTTTACCATCATCATCATCATCATCATGCTTCACACCCACTTCTGATGCCATTTTTGCCTGGGTTCACCATCATATTCTTTGCTTCTATGAGTACGACTTCCTTCAGATTTTATATGCACATAAGATATTTCAGCATTTATCTTCTTGTGTCTATAGTTGCACTCAACAAAATGACATCCAGGTTCATAAATGTTATTATGAGACACAGAATTCCCTGATTTTTAAAGACTGTAGAATAGTTCAAATATCTATACTATGTATATGTGTGTGTGTTTAAGTGTGCATGCATATGTCTGTATTTATGTTTATTGTCCACTCGTCTGTAAAGGAGCACTTGGGATGTTTCTATATTGGTTATTATAAATAATGTTTCAATGATCATGGGCCAAACAGTATCATTTCCTCTGGGTGATTTATTCTAAAATTCATAATTGTTAATAACTCCCTCTCTCAATTGTCTGTCTGTCTCCCTCTCTCTCCCAGTCCATTTCTCCTATTTTCTATTGTATTTTCTCTGTCTCCATCTCCATCTAACCATTTTTCTGTTTTTTCCTCTCCTCTTCTTCCTTCCTTCCTTCCTTCCTTCCTTCCTTCCTTCCTTCCTTCCTTCCTTCCTTCTTCCCTTTCTTTAATGGGAATGAAATCTCTGGCCCCACAACTGGAAGGCATGTGCTTTATACCATTTAAATATGAAGGCCCTATTTTACAATTTTTATAGAAAAGGATATATGCTTTATTTTCTTTCTTCGGAATTAAAGACTGCACCCAGAGCCTTGTACTTGCTAGGCAAGCACTCTACCACTGAGCTAAATCCCCAACTCCACTGTACACTTTCTTAAATGAATACATACACTAATTTATGTTCCCAATAACTCAGTACAAGGTTCCTTTTTTAACACCTAACCAAAACTTGCTATTTTAGAACCTTTGATGAAAGTTCTTTTAACAAGTGTGGAAGAGTATTTAAGAGTGTTTGTAATTTTCTGTCACCTGATAAGTAGCCATGTAAGCATTTGCTCATATATACATTCATCTTTGGATTGGATTTAGATGCTAAATGAAAAATAGGTTTTCATAACCTCGAGTTCTACCCTTTTAAAGTATTAATACAATTATCATAATTTTCAGTTTCTTCTACTGCTGTCCTTCAGGTAGTGCTGCAAAGAACATCAATGGAAGGAACAAATCACTCTATGGTGTCAGAATTTCTGTTCGTGGGACTCACCAACTCCTGGAAGTTGCAAGTACTTCTGTTTGTGTTTGCTTCCGTGTTTTATATGGCAAGCATGATGGGAAACTCCCTCATCATTTTCACAGTGGTTTCTGATCCTCACTTACATTCTCCCATGTACTTTCTGTTGGCCAATCTCTCCTTCATTGATTTAGGTGTTTCGTGTGTCACTTGTCCCAAGATGATTTATGACCTGTTCAGAAAGCACAAAGTCATCTCCTTTAGAGGTTGCATCATTCAAATCTTCTTCATCCATGTGATTGGTGGTGTAGAGGTGGTGCTGCTTATAGGCATGGCTTATGATAGATATGTAGCCATATGTAAGCCTCTCCATTATTTGACCATTATGAATGCCAAAATGTGCATTTTCATCTTAGTGTCTGCCTGGGTGGTTGGCCTGATGCATTCCCTGGTTCAATTTGTTTACGTAGTGAATTTGCCTTTTTGTGGACCAAATGTTTTGGACAGTTTTTACTGTGACTTTCCTCGGTTCGTCAGACTTGCTTGTATAGACACCAACCAATTAGAATTAATGGTATCAGCCAACAGTGGATTCATCTCTGTAGGCTCCTTCTTCATACTGGCCATGTCTTATATTGTCATAATAGTCACTGTTCAGAAACATTCCTCAAGTGGTTTCTCTAAGGCTCTGACTACACTTTCTGCTCACATCTCTGTTGTGGTTTTGTTTTTTGGTCCCTTGATATTTATTTATTCATGGCCTTCTTCCTCCACACACCTGGATAAGTATCTGGCCATATTTGATGCAGTTGGTACTCCTTTTCTGAACCCTGTGATCTACACTCTGAGGAATCAAGAAATGAAGACATCAATGAAGAGAATATGCAGACAGTTACTGAAATACGGGAAGATCTCCTAAATTATGGCAGTGCGAACTTTTCTCATTGAAAACAGTTCATTGTTGACCAAATTCAGTGAAAAATTACTTTCTAGGATCAGATTTGTTTACCTATATTGATATTTGGGTGATTTTTCTTCTTTTAGGAGAGATTTGCAATGTGTTCTATAAACAGAGAAGCAATTATATATTTATGAAACAGTATATAATAATACAGAGCCCAATTCCCAAAGAAGAATTTTTATGTGAAACAAACTTTTAGCGTGCTGAACATAGAAGGTGCTTTAAGACTGACCAAGGAAATGTCAACCTTTCTCTCTCTCTCTCTCTCTCTCTCTCTCTCTCTCTCTGAACATCAATTTTCTCACATGCAGGACTTTCTGGCATCATTCTATGCAGAATTTACAAATTGACATTGATCTGAGTTACTTTTCATCTGCTATGCCTTGTACACAGTCTAACCACTTGTTTGTCTGTTTAGAATCTGTAAGCATACATGATTGTCAGTAATATAAGCTCTCCAATTAACATTATGATATCCAATTTTTAAGTTTACTTTGTATTTCCTTTGTAGTTCCCATGTTTGTTTTTCAGTATATGTCTAAGTCAGAGTTTAGAAAAAGTTTGTGTGATATTTTAGAGATGCAAATGGAACTATGACTTTTTTATCAGCTGGTACAATGTAGGCACGTAGGCCTCTCATAGACATCCTACAGTCTGCTAAGTCATCATAAATCTTTTTAACACAAGTAGTCTTGTGGCTCTGCTTCCCTTTCTATATCCTATTTTAATTACTCCACATTTTAAGGTAGTTGCAAGTGTATCATTATGATTATAGTAACCAGGTTAGTCATAAACTACTGCCTTAAAACTGGAGACATTTAGACACACAGTATTAATTATCCTTAGTCTCCACCTCATGTTTATTTTTCCTTGTGGGATTGTAGCACCTCTAACTTTGCATCCATATTGAGACTGCAGCCTTCCTGGGCAGTTTTGTGGGTTGACCATTCAATAAATCTTGCTCCTGTAAGTAATCCTTTATTGTATATCATTCATTTCTTTTCTACTTCACTGTTTAAATTGTGATTGAGATAGAACCTACATATCTGCAAGGTTAATCATTTGTAGGCTCATAGAATGATTTATCCAACCTGCCTTGTACTTAAATAAGTATTGTTTTACTGAGGACATATTTCATATCAAATGAACATAACACAGAATTCACTAGTCTACATATGTGCCTCATGACAAGCCACTGAGTTTTCAAATTTCGTGACATAATTTACTAAATGGCAGTTACAATGGTAATTGCAACACCACATCCCAGGTTGATGTGTCCCCAACAAAACATAAATAAAGCTCATGGTAAAATGAAGAAATAGCTGTCCTACTCTCCTATTTACGCTTCCTTTTATCTCAACCTGTTCTGGAACTATAGATTTGAATTATGACCCTAGAAATCCCTAGAGCTCTGTAACTGTAGGAATGCCCTTGCTGTTTCCAAATTTCTTTACAATCTTCTTGTGTTTTCATAAATCTTTCCAAACTATTACAGAATTCTTTCACTTGATTGTCTTACCTTATTCATAAGAACAGGGTATGTCTTCTTGTCTGGATCTTGAGTAATTTCTGAGAACATCTGCAGAACAATGAAAATAAATAAGTCAAAAGACAAATACTAATAATAAAAATGCATAGCCAAAGAAAGACAGAAGACTGTATTCTACATGATGCTATCTGAAGAAATATAGGCAGAGACCCTAACTAAGGGCCACATTAATAAGTTGCTGACCTTTATTTCTGATGTAGTTTCATGTTGAGAATTGAATTCCATGGAAAACAAAGCCTTCTAAACACAGCGGGACCGGCACACATATGAATTCCTGTGTCAGCACGTGCAGGGCCTGCATAGGTCTGTGCAAGATCGAGGTCCCAGCATTGAGAGAGGAAATGGTCACAAGCCCTCATTACTTACCCAGGAGCTATAACCACTCACAAAGGAAAAAATTAGTCTTCTCTAATTGACTCTCACTGGATATAGAAACCACTCCTAAGGCCAGATCTCATGTCAAACAGTAGGTGGCCAATGCAGAATCAATCTTTGGCATTTGGAGGTACTTTGTCTCATAATACTTCACCAGGCCTTTATGCATGCCTGTGTTTTTAGAAATATCTTACAGCTTCTTTGCATATAGAATATGGTTTCTGCTTTTTTTTGTTTTTTGTGGGATTTCTGTGTCAGTGAATGTGTGTGTCTCTGTGTCTATATGTATTTCTTGTGCTGTTTTTGGCTCTTTTTCTTCTGCTTGTTTTTATATTTTATTTTTTACTGTATTATTATTATCATCATTATCATATGTCTGTTTCTATTCTAATGAGGGATAGAAAAGTGGATTTGTGTAGGTGGAGAAGTGGGGATGTTCTGAGAGTAGTTGGGGAGGGGAAATTGTAATCTGATTATACTGTATGATAAAGTATTTTCATGAAATAAAAAGAGAATAGATTCATAATAGATGTGTATATTTTAGAATATACTTAAAAACTTAAAATGTTACCGAATGATCATTGTTTCTATCAGGTCATGCTGTGATGATTTATGGAGGATTATGAATTTTCAGAGTATCACATGAAAGTATTAAAATGAGAATTTTATTTTTTTTAATATATTAGACACAATCTAGTGGTGCGTACAAGCTTTGAAAACAGGTGTGTAAGATACAGAGAGCAATGGCTTTAGAGGAGCCTTTAGAATTCCGAAGTTCTTGTCCTGATTTGTTGCTATGTAATCAATCTCTTGTGATGCATTTGCAACCTTAATGGCAGTGTTATGAATTAACATACTATTTTTAAACTAAAATTCATATGTTTGAACAATTGTATCATGATTTATTGTTCTCTTATTTTTATTACCCTAGTTTAGAATATTTTAATTATTTCTTTATACATGAGTTTAGGGTTAAGTTTCAACAGTTCTACAGTTTTGTTTTGTTAAACAGGTATGCTTAAATCTTGACAGAAACTTGTGGATCTAGAGTCATATAAGGCAGTGTTTCTTTCCTGTATAATTTTCTATTCTCTAGAGCCATGGAATTAGAAACAGAGTTCCAATGCCGCTCGTTTAGTGTGGTAGAGAAATGTATACAAGAAGTCAAAAGACCACAGACTAGAACACACTACAGTATACCTGTGTAACATGTTACTTAAGGCACTTCCAAAAAATACAGACAAAACATTTTTCAAGAAAATAAGAAGATTCAATTGTGTGAGAGTTTTTATTTCCAGAGACAAAAGATATGAATTAGCTTCAACAATCCTGAAAACAAAATGACAAAGTCAAATAGAACTCAGAATTTATCAACCACAGGAAACTAAGAAGGAAAACAGAATAAGAGAATAGGAAGGCATATGGCATTGAAGACATGAGGTTATTGTACAGTTTCCTCCTCCTAACATTTTCATGTTGTCAAAATTCTTCCCCTCTTTCAATATGCATCCCAGTTTCTTTTATAAACAGGTCTCTCAGCACCAGAAACAAAAGTCACAGCTGCTGTGGAATATTTCTTTACATTGTGTGAATATATGTTGTTGTGATTGGTTTAATAAGCAAGCTAGCTGGCCAATAGCTGAACAGGATACAACTAGGCAGGGAAGGCAATCTAAGAATGATGGGAAAAAGGAGGGAGAGTCAGGAGAGATGCCAGCCAGCTGTCCAGGAAGCAAGACATACTAGAGGACAGATAAAGCCATGAGCCATGTGACAATACATAAATTAATATAAATGGATTAAAGTTGACTAGTAACAGGACTGAGCTATTGGCCGAGCATTTATGATTAATATAATTAGCCTCTGAAGGGGTGTTTGGGAACAGATGGCCAGGGACAGGAAAATTCCATCTACACATGGCACCCAAACATTTGGCAAATATTTCCACATAAAACCCGAGAAAACTTAAAAAAAGGATTCTAAACACACAAAAGAATAGATTCAAGCATGGCTTCTTGCTGGCTGCATTTTATTGGGTAGGCTCTGTTTGTTGGTAGTGAGCAGAGTTGGCTCCTTTAACACACGGCTGCCTTACTCAGCACTATTGAATAAAAACAGAAGTCTCTTTTAAGAGGTCCTACTAGCAAACACTTACATAGGGTTTATGAGCAGCCTGTGGCATGGGACTTGGTGGTGGCATAGACTTATAAACTTCCCAGAGTTGAGGTGGTACACATGGGTCATGTTGGTACCTCTGCCTTGAAGCTAAACTATCACAGACCAATGAGGTGGGTGGAGCCAGCTGCTCAAACTGCCGTTTAGCAATTTAAAGACTCATGTGGTCAGAAAAAGATAGAAATATGCAGTGAAGACAGATTCAGACAAAGCAAAACAAAATGAAAAACCCTTTTAAATGGGTTACACTGTGTTTAAAAGTATACATAGACTAGAGAGAAAAGAAAAAGTGTAAAGTCCCTAAAAAAGAAATAAAATAAAATCTATACATAATAAGCCATGTAAAGATGAGAAATAAGCAGAGTCTTGATTATGGATATTATTGTGCTGTCTTTACAATTTTCAGCCGCTAAAAGACCTTGGGTTATGAAAGCTGCTAGATTAAAACAACCTATATATTTTAAAAATAGCTTGACTTCAAAATTTAAGAGATATGTTACTTTGGGAAAGAGGTTCTGCTTTTATTTCCACAGGATATGAGAGGCTCTGTGTTCATTCTGAGTTAGGAAAAATCAGGTTTGATTGAGAAAGACCCCCAGAAAAATCTCTATGGTAACACATAATCCAGATAGATGATCCAACTTTTCAGAACACCTGTTAAGTGTTTCCTCAGAGTCCTATACCCAAAACAGATTCAAGACTACTGGCTGTGATGATTTATCCTCACAAAATACTCCAGTCAGGACTTGACTATAATCCTAAATTTTCTCAAAGTTTCTCCAAAGATTACCCATACCCATAGTCAGATGGGAAGTAGGAAGCAGGTGGCAAAACAGGAAGTAGTAGTCTAAAAAACTATGCCCACATTTCCAAAACATTGTTTATAAAAGTTTGTTTTCATTTAAGGGGGATTTGGGTAAAATTTGTTATTGGTCATAGTAAAAATAGGCTAAAGAAAAAAATAAAATTCACAGATCTCTTTCTAAAAGAAGGATAAGGTATAGAAATTATAGGACAGAAGGGTATATTATTGGATCTACTTTAATCTAAAAAACAACTATTAATTTTACATATTTTACTTTGGTATGGATTTTGGTTCATTGATACAAATTTAAAGTTAATTTTGTTATATGGTAAGCATATTTTTACTCTTGTTTAAGGTATTATGCTTATGTAGCTCATTTAAATATGTAATGTATAATTAAGAAATATATATATAGTCAGACTTATAGTCATGTTAGGTATGTTTTTAAGGTCATAAACATATATTTAGATAGATGGTCTTAAAACTTCAAAAACCTGCAGTTTATTGCATTTAATGTGTTTAATAACCTAAGGCTTTTTTAAATTAATTATTATTAATTTTTTATTTTGCATACCAATCCCAGGTTCTGCTCCCTCCACTTTCCCCTCACCTCATCACCCCCATCCACTTTTTAGAGAGGGTAAGGCTTCCCATGGGGAGTCAACAAAGTCTAGCACATCACTTTGAGTCAGGATCAAGGACCTCCCCACTCTGTGTTTGCTGAATAAGGTATCTCTCTAATTAGAACTTGTTTTTTGGAGCCCATTCTCTTTGGAGAGAAATCTTGCAATTAACTTCCATTGTTAAAGAGTGTCTTGAACTGTGGTCTTGCTTTCTTATTAAAGAACATATTGAGTTCATCATGACACTAAAAGGTATATTTAAAAACTTTTCTTTATACAACCATCTTACTTGGAGCTTTGTTGAGTGCACCCAACTCACTGAACAGTTGTGAAAACAGTTGACTGTTTAAAGTGCTCACCTCTCCAAAACTGACAGAACTTGTGATACTTTTCTTTATTTCTTAAAACTCTCATTGTAGGGTCTTTGCTGCTGATATTTGCTGATGAGATGAATCATACAGTGAGTTTGGATGACTTTTGGTAACTCATTCAATAACAAACATAGATCAAGTCAACATTATAGCATAGCTGGAACACCGTCTGTGCAAACTCCATAAATCTTTCCCCAGGAGATCTAGTATATTAGGTCCACAGAAGGGCAAGGGTACAATAAAAGCTAATTGGAACGTTGTGTGGATAAGTCCAAGGATTCAGGCTACTGACCAAATTAAAATGCACTTTTGTGAACTCATGATAACATATTGAGTACTATTTAGTCTTCCATTTTAGCACAAACAATGTAAATAATAGTAAAAATGTACCTTATACGATTTCCAAGCTAGTAATGTGCTCATATAACTCTTTTGAAGTAGAAACTATACCTCTGAGTCAGTCTGATGAGGGTGGTGGTCTGGAGGAAATCAGAACCCGTACTGCAGATCCAGAGACAGCACTTGTGTTCTTTTTCAATATACAATTCATATCTGAGCTTATAGATCTACTGACACAGCCAATGAATCTCTGCAGCAGTCCATGATCGATGGGTTTCCTATGACAGTAATAACCCAGTCCAAACAAAACCAACATCAGCTATGTGCATGGCACCATACTTTCTTCCACACACTATCTTGTCTGATACTTGTAACTACTGTAGGAGTTCATCTTTTCAGGTTAAAGACAGTCTATACTGAAGCTGAGATTCAGTGGGGTGTTTGAGCAAGATGCCAGTAACAGATACTGCTTGACGCTCTCTGCATTGTCTTTCTGCTTTTTTTCTCTTTGTTTCTTACAAGGAATGGTGTAGATCATTTGGAGGATCAAGTGTAGCAGGTCAGTTCCATGTTAGTTGTTTAACCCAATCTTGAGAAATAGTATATTTAGGTGACACTTGTATTGATTCACCTGGCAGCACAAGTTGTGTGGAACTCTCCCTATAGTTTTTATTAATTATAAAGATATTTAAATAATATATTATATAAAAGTTATTCTTCCTCATTTTTATATTTTATATTTTTATTTTATATTTATATTTCTACTAGTAGTTTGTCTTGTTTTTCTAATTTCTTTTTTTCTTTTAATATGGTTATAAACAATGTTTCCAATAATATTGTTGTTTTGTATTTCACTGTAAAAAGTCAGAATTTTTCTTTTTAGGTTCAAAATATTCCAAATAACCTGTAAACGGCACAGATTTCTTTGCCAAAAACAATAACTAGAAAAAGAGGGGTGAAATAGTTTTCACATACATAAGTTAAATAGAAATTTACGACTTCTAGTCTCAAAAATATGTATTGACTAACATTATTAGAATTTTCTCTTACTCTCTAATTGACTATATAGCTTACTTTTCAATTATAACCATAAATAAGTAAAATTGTTATCGTCTGAATTTGTTCACCTAAATGCCAATTTCACTATTTCTAACAGTTTTACATGGATTTAGAACTGAAAAGTAAGCTATGAGCATTTAGGTGAACAAATTCAGATAATAACAGCCTTGAACTCTTAAATGTATCTAGCTAAGATCTAATTTTCTTTTATTAATTATTTTTTCATTTATTCTACATGCTGACCATAGTTTCCCCTACCTCCTCTCTTCCTGTTCTCCCCAACCCCTACTTCCCATTTATCCCCTCCCCATCCACTCCTGCTCTATCTCCATTCAGGAAGGTACAGGCCTCCCATAGGGAGTAAAAAAGCATGATATATCGTTGAGGCAGGACCAAGGTCCTCCCTCTGCACAAGGCAACTTAACATGGGGAATAGGTTCTCAAAACCCAACTCAAGCACCAGGTACCAGTCCCGATTCCATTGCTATGTGCCCCACAAATGAACCAAGCTACCCAACTGTCACACACATGCAGAGGGCCTAGCTCAGTGTTGGCTCTGAGTCCAGAGCTCAGGTCGGTCAGCTGTGTCTGGGGGCTCCCCCTTCACGACCTTGAACACCTCCTCACCCCCCTGCTTGTACAATCTCTCCTCCCTTTCTTCAACAGGATTCTCAGAGTTCAATCCAGTGCTTGGCTGTGAATCTCTGTATCTGCTTCCATTAGTTACTGGATGAAGGCTCTCTGATGACAATTAGGGTAGTCACCAATCTGATTACAGGAGCTGACCAGTTCAGACACCCTTTCCACTGTTGCTAGGAGTCTTAGCTGGGGTCATCTAAGTGGATTCCTGGGAGTTTCTGCGGCATCAGTTTTCTCCCTAATCCCAAAATGCCACCCCACACCAAGACATCTCTTTCATTACTCTCTCCTTCTGTCCCACTCTAACCCACCCAACCTGCTTACTCATGCCCCCCCCATCTCCCCACTCCCATCCATTTGCTCAGGAGATCTCTTCTATTTTCCCTTCCCAAGAAAATCCATGTGTCTCTCTTTGGGTCCTCCTTGTTACCTAGCCTTTCTGGGGCTATGAATTGTATACTGGTTATCCTTTATTTACACCTAATATCCACTTATGAGTGAGCACATACCATGTTTGTCTTTCTTGGCCTAGATTACCTCACTCAGGGTGACTTTTTCTAGTTCCAATATATTTCTAGCTAGAGATCTTTATTTTGTGTATTCCTGCTGCTGTACAGACATTGAACAATCCACAAGGCCCAAATCTAGGCAGCTGGTAGATCAGAAGAGTTCTGTTTTTGAGAATTGGTACCAAGAGGATGTTTGCAATATTTGAGATGATAGCAAAGTACGCTGAGTGTGTGAGGTTCCAGAAGTCACCGTTACTTTCATGAGACACAGCATCTGACATAAACCACATTTACACTGAATTTATTGCTTTTCAGTATCTTTAGTATCTAACAATTATTTAACAAAATAGATCAGATCTTCAGAGAATATAGTAGATATTTAAAACACTAAGATATTTAAAACATTGAAGAGACTTTTGAAATTGATTTTTTTTCCAAAATAATATACTTTTATTTAATGATGAACAAATGAACAGAAAATGAGAAAGAAAACTGCACTGTTGTTGAAATATACTTAGAAAAGAGTACATTTAGCTTTATATGTTTCCATTGGTTTCTTTTTTTTTCTTTTTTTTTTTTTGTCAAAGCCTCCGTTTATTAGGGACAGGGTAACAACTTATATACCCCCTGAATGAGGGCTTGGGGAGCAGGGCACAGGAGCATGGAATCTGGCCGCGTGGTCCCAGTCACGTAACCTACATCCAGTCAGGTAGGCCAAGAAGTCAGGAGTTGCCACACCTAGTTCCCTGGATAGCTGGAATTTAAGGCAGTTCCGCTATCAGATTAGGTTCGTTAGCAATTAGCGAATAGCTAATTGGGTGTGGGGCAGGTTTTGCCAATAGGACTATTCTTAACATAATTATGGGTTTGGGGTTCCCTGCAGGCTCCCCAAGGTGATGGTTTCTGTAACAATCTTTAGGGGGGGGAAATGGCTCCCAACATATTCCTCCTTTCTTATATAAAGGCAAGTAGTTATAGGTGGAGGGCACCAAGACAGAGTCAACCATGGTGTCAGATCTAAAGGAGAAGGGACTGGGACAAGGAGAGACCCTCCTCTCGACTGGTGAAGCAATTTACCTCTCCTAGGAACAGAGGGGTGCCTTATGAGTAGCATTAGTTTCTTGGAGCTTCTCAAATAAAAGGTATCTAGTAGGATTAAAGTAAGCAGATCACAGGGCACCCTGTCTTAGGCTATGTGGAGAGCGCCCTCGTACCTAAAAACCATGCCATGTTGAGCCGGCCTGTACGGCCTCTGTATGGTTTGAAATTTAGGTGAGGATCCACACTAACTCCCGTCATTGGGCCCCTGTATCTATCATTAATGAAAAATCTGTGAGGTGCTCCTTAAACAAAAGACATGATATAATTTTGGCACCAATAACTCCATCTCCAGACAAGAAGAAAGGGGCACCTTCCAAACCCAGTATTCACCTTTTAGTCTGGCCCATGGTATGTCCTCCTTCCTAAATGCCTACTCCACAAAAAGTTACGTGTGCTTGCCTGCCATCAATTAGGGAGGTGAAAAAGGGATCAAAATCTAAAATTCTTAACATATGCATTAAACCCAAACACTTTACAGCATGTGTCAAACCTTTCCCAACATCTATAAGCAGTTACAAATATCATTAGATCAATTTCAGTAAGAGTACAATGACATACATTGTTGTCAAATACCACCATTTCCGGACTCTGAGCAACAGTCACAGGAACCCCAATCTTTCCCCTTCTTAAGTGAAGAGGTTAGTATTTTAATTAAAATGAGTTCTGTGTCCCAGAGATTAAAACAGTCTGATGTCCAGTCTGCATCTCAGCTCCAAAGCAGACCAGAGTTCAAGCTGCAGAAGCAGTTTAGCACTTGTGCTTCAGGGCCGGTGGGATTCCTGGGTGAGGTGAGCTGGATTCAGCTATCTGAAGCACATCCTGGCATTATCTCAGCCGGGTCTCCCTGGACTCAGGAGGCAGAATTGACACCCTGTAGAGTGGAGCAGCAGGTTCTGTTATCAGGGACTCCTCTCCTTGGGGGCAGGAAAAGCCAGACTAAGGACCTCTCTGCAATCGCCTCAGGGACTCCTCTGTGTCCGCAGCGCAGCCTCGACATCAGGCCCAGCTTTTATTTTCTTTCTGTGAAAAAAGCATAAACATATCCTCGACCCCAAATATATATAGGTCGGGTTTTTTCATAATGCATTGCAAGGGCTTTTCCACCTTGCCCTAGCAAAGGTCAGCTTGGTGTTATCATGTCAGATCCGTTTGCATCTGGATCTACTTGCAAGTTTCATAAGCTGCTTACAAGGAGCCTTATTATGCTCCATAATATTTTTTTTATTATTATTAGCCATATATGCAGTTCCTCCATTGGAAGAGCCATTTGTAAAATTTAACATAAAATCCTTTAAGGGATTTTTTTTTGCTATAACATTAGCAAAATACAGTTGTGTGAATTGTAGCAATAATCATCTGGGGATCAAGCCATTTTTTAGCTTTTATCCTGCCCTTTTGTACCAGACAGGCTACTGGTTTAAATTAAGAGTTTAATATCTTAATTGGCAAAACTTGAGAAGATTTTGCCATAAACAGCATTTTTTTATGAAAATGTTGTAGAATAAGTTTTATATTTAATATGCACACTTGCCATAGCTGCATTATAATTAATATGCTGTGTTTGTTGATTATTGTATACTTTACCTGTTGATTTATATTTTACCTGTTTGAGTACCTGTTAGGCAGCTTTAAGCTCTCTCTATTGGAAACTGTTTTTTTTTTTATTTTATTTTTTTTCTATTCTAAGATGGCTCCCTTAATTAAGATGTGTGCTTCTCTGCTCCCCTAACCAACCTTCCTTTATCCCAAACATCCCGTTTCCCCAGGTTCCCCCCATCCTCCCCTTCTCACATTTCTCTCCCCTTCTCCCCTCACCCCCCCTCCCACCACACCCCCAAGATCCCAAATTTTTGCCCGGCAATCTGGTCTACTTCTCATAACCAGGAGGATAGCTATATGTTTTTCTTTCGGTTCACCTTCTTATTTAGTTTCTTTAGGATATCAAATTATAGACTCACTGACCTTTATTTATCTCTAGAAACCAATTATGAGTGAGTACATCCCATGTTCATCCTTTTGGGTCTGGGTTACCTCACTCAGGATAGTGTTTTCTATTTCCATCCATTTGCATGCAAAATTCGCGAAGTCATTGTTTTTTACCGCTGAGTAGTATTCTAATGTATATATATTCCATACTTTCTTCATCCATTCTTCCATTGAAGGGCATCTAGGTTGTTTCCAGGTTCCGGCTATTACAAATAATGCTGCTATGAACATAGTTGAACAAATGTCGTTGTCATATGATCGGGCATCTCGTGGGTATATTCCCAAGAGTGGCATTGCTGGGTCCATGGGTAGGTTGATCCCAATTTTCCTGAGAAACCGCCACACTGCTTTCCAAAGTGGTTGCACAAGTTTGCATTCCCACCAGCAATGGATGAGGGTACCCCTTTCTCCACAGCCTCTCCAGCAAAGGCTATCATTAGTGTTTTTGATTTTAGCCATTCTGACAGGTGTAAGGTGATATCTCAATGTTGTTTTGATTTGCATTTCCCTGATCGCTAAGGAGGCTGAGCATGACCTTAAGTGCCTTTTGGCCATTTGAACTTCTTCTGTTGAGAATTCTCTCTTCAGATCAGTGCCCCATTTTTTAATTGGGTTAATTAGCATTTTAAAGTCTAGTTTCTTGAGTTCTTTATATATTTTGGAGATCAGACCTTTGTCTGTTGCGGGGTTGGTGAAGATCTTCTCCCAGTCAGTGGGTTCCCTTTTTGTCTTAGTGACAGTGTCTTTTGCTTTACAGAAGCTTCTCAGTTTCAGTAGGTCCCATTTATTCAATGTTGCCCTTAATGACTGTGCTGCTGGGGTTATACCTAGGAAGCGATCGCCTGTGCCCATCTGTTGTAGGGTACTTCCCACTTTCTCTTCTATCAGTTTCAGTGTGTTCAGATTGATATTGAGGTCTTTGATCCATTTGGACTTGAGTTTTGTGCATGGTGATAGATATGGGTCAATTTTCTTTCTTCTACAGGTTGACATCCAGTTGTGCCAGCACCATTTGTTGAAGATGCTTTCTTTCTTCCATTGTATACTTTTAGCACCTTTATCGAAAATGAGGTGTTCATAGGTTTGTGGGTTAAGATCCGGGTCTTCTACACGATTCCATTGGTCGACTTCTCTATTTTTATGCCAATACCACACTGTTTTCATTACTGTAGCTCTATAGTAGAGTTTAAAGTCAGGGATGGTAATGCCTCCAGAAGTACCTTTATTGTATAAGATTGTTTTGGCTATCCTGGGTTTTTTGTTATTCCATATAAAGTTGATTATTGTCCTTTCAAGATCAGTGAAGAATTTTAATGGGATCTTGATGGGGATTGCATTGAATCTATAAATTGCCTTTGGTAGGATTGCCATTTTTACTATGTTGATCCTCCCAATCCAAGAGCAAGGGAGATCCTTCCATTTTCTGGTATCCTCTTCAATTTCTTTCTTCAATGCCTTAAAGTTCTTGTCAAATAGATCCTTCACTTCTTTGGTTAGAGTTACCCCGAGATATTTTATGCTGTTTGTGGCTATCGTGAAAGGTGATGCTTCTCTGATTTCCCTCTCTGCTTCCATATCCTTTGTGTATAGGAGGGCGACTGATTTTTTGGAGTTGATTTTGTATCCGGCCACATTACTAAAGGTGTTTATCAGCTGTAGGAGTTCTTTGGTGGAGTTTTTGGGGTCGCTTATGTAGACTATCATATCATCTGCAAATAACGAAAGTTTAACTTCTTCCTTTCCAATTCGAATCCCCTTGATCCCCTTATGTTGTCTTATTGCTATTGCTAAAACTTCAAGCACTATATTGAAGAGGTATGGAGAGAGTGGACAGCCTTGTCGTGTTCCTGATTTAAGTGGGATGGCTTTGAGTTTCTCTCCGTTTAATTTGATGTTAGCTGTTGGTTTGCTGTAAATAGCTTTTATTATATTTAAGTATGACCCTTGTATCCCTAATCTCTCCAAGACTTTTATCATAAAGGGATGTTGAATTTTGTCAAAAGCTTTTTCAGCATCTAATGAAATGATCATATGGTTTTTTTCTTTCAGTTTATTTATATGATGGATTACATTGATAGATTTTCGTATGTTGAACCAGCCTTGCATCTCTGGTATGAAGCCTACTTGATCATAATGGATAATGTTTCTAATGTATTCTTGGATACGGTTCGCCAGTATTTTGTTGAGGATTTTTGCGTCGATGTTCATGAGTGAGATTGGCCTGTAATTCTCTTTCTTGGTTGAGTCTTTGTGTGGTTTTGGTATCAGAGTGATGGTAGCTTCATAAAAGGAATTTGGCAATGACTCTTCTGTTTCTATATTGTGAAATACCTTAAGGAGTATAGGTATTAGGTCTTCTTGGAAATTCTGGTAGAATTCCGCATTGAAACCATCTGGTCCTGGGCTTTTTTTGGTAGGGAGGTTTTTGATAACAGCTTCTAATTCTTCGCGACTGACAGGTCTATTTAGATTGCTCACCTGGTCCTGATTTAACTTTGGTATATGGTATTTATCTAAAAAAGTGTCCATTTCTTTTACATTTTCCAGTTTTGTGGCATACAGGCTTATGTAGTAAGATCTAATGATTCTCTGAATTTCCTCTATGTCTGTGGTTATGTCCCCCTTTTCATTTCTGATCTTATTAATTTGCAGATTCTCTCTCTGCCGTTTGATTAGTTTGGATAGGGGTTTATCAATTTTGTTGATTTTCTCCAGGAACCAGCTTTTTGTTTCATTGATTCTTTGGATTGTTTTCTGTGTTTCTATTTTGTTGATTTCAGCCCTCAGTTTGACTATTTCCAGTCTTCTACTCCTCCTAGGTGAGTCTGCTTCTTTTTTTTCTAGAGCTTTCAGGTGGGCTGTTAAGTCTCCAATGTATGCTTTCTCTGTTTTCTTTAAGTGGGCACTAAGGGCTATGAACTTTCCCCTTAGGACTGCTTTCAAAGTGTCCCATAAGTTTGAGTATGTTGATTCTTTATTTTCATTGAATTCAAGGAAGACTTTAATTTCTTTCTTTATTTCTTCTTTAATCCAGGTGTGGGTCAATAGTTGACTATTCAGTTTCCATGAGTTTGCAGGCTTTCTGGGGTTAGCATTGTTGTTGAATTCTAACTTTAGTCCGTGGTGATCTGATAAGACACAGGTGGTTATGGATATTTTTTTGTAACTGTGGAAGTTTGCTTTGTTACCGAGGATGTGGTCAATTTTCGAGAAGGTTCCATGAGCTGCAGAGAAGAAGGTATATTCTTTCCTATTTGGGTGGAATGTTCTATAGATGTCTGTTAAGTCCATTTGGTTCAATACCTCCATTAATTCTCTTATTTCTCTGTTAGGTTTCTGTCTGATTGACCTGTCCATTGGTGAAAGAGGCGTGTTGAGATCTCCCACTATTAGTGTGTGCGGTTTGATGGCGTCTTTGAGTTTTAGTAATGTTTCTTTTACATATGTGGGTGCTTTTATATTAGGGGCATAGATATTCAGGATTGAGACCTCATCCTGATCAATTGTTCCTGTTATGAGTATAAAATATCCCTCTCCATCTCTTCTGATTGATTTAAGTTTGAAGTCAACTTTGTTAGAAATTAGTATGGCCACACCTGCTTGTTTCTTAGGTCCATTTGCTTGATAAACCTTTTCCCATCCCTTTACTCTAAGTAGGTGCCTATCTTTGTGGTTGAGGTGTGTTTCTTGTAAACAGCAGAATGTTGGATCCTGTTTGCGTATCCAATCTCTTAGCCTGTGTCTTTTTATAGGTGAGTTGAGTCCATTGACATTAAGGGATATTAATGACCAGTGGTTGCTAACTCTGGTCACTTTTTTAGTCATAGGGTTTGTGTGTTTGCTTTCTTTTAGTTGCGCTGGTAAAGGGTGTCTAGAAGTTTGAGTTATTGTGGTCATTGTTGGTCTCCTTGGTTTGTGATTTTCCTTCTATTACTTTCTGTAAGGCTGGATTTGTGGCTACGTATTGTTTAAATTTGTTTTTATCCTGGAAAATTTTGTTTTCTCCATTTATAGTGAACGAAAGCTTGGCTGGGTATAGTAGTCTGGGCTTGCATCCATGTTCTCTTAGCTTCTGCAGTACATCTATCCAGGACCTTCTGGCTTTCATGGTTTCCATAGAGTAGTCAGGAGTAAGTCTGATAGGTTTACCTTTATAAGTAACTTGACCTTTTTCCTTTGCAGCTCTTAATATTCTTTCTTTATTCTGGATGTTTTGTGTTCTGATTATTATGTGGCGAGGAGATGTTTTTTTCTGGTCCAGTCTATTCGGTGTTCTGTATGCTTCTTGAACCTTCAAAGGAATATCTTTCTTTAGGCTGGGAAAGTTTTCTTCTATAATTTTATTAAATATATTTTCTGAACCATTGAGCTGTACTTCTTCTCCTTCTTGTATCCCAATTATTCTTAGGTTTGGTCTTTTTATTGTGTCCCATATTTCCTGAATGTTTTGTGATGAGAATTTGTTGGTTTTGCTGTTTTCTTTGATCAGTGTGTTAATTTTCTCTATGGTATCTTCAGTGTCTGACATTCTTTCTTCTAACTCTTGTAGTCTGTTGGTAGTACTTGTCTCTGTAGTTCCTGTTCGTTTACCCAGATTTTCCATCTCCAACCTTCCCTCGGTTTGTGTTTTCTTCATTACTTCCATTTCGTTCTTCAGGTCTTGAACCATTTCCCTTACCTGTTTGATTGCATTTTCTTGTTTCTCTTGGTTTTCTTGGGTATCTTTGAGCGATTTATTCATTTCCTCTACCTTTTTGTTTGTAATCTCTAATTGTTTATGGCAGTTTTTCACCTCCTGTTTAAGGTCTTCTATTATTTTCAAAAAATTCACTTTTGGGTCGATTTCTTCTACTTCTTCTGGAGTAGGGTGTACAATTCTTCTTATTTCGGAATCCCTGGGTTCTGGTGATGTCATGTTGCCTTTCAGGTTGTTGGAGGAATTCTTGCATTGGCGCCTTCCCATCTCCTCTTTCAAATGAAGCCAAGAGAGGCCTGGTGTCTTGGTCCAGTTTTTGCTGTGACTGAGCCTCTGGGTGTATCTCTTCAGTGTGGAAGCAAGGTCCGTCCTGCTGAGCTTGATCTGCCCAGTGATGTCTCTCCTGGCACCCGGATCTGATCTCCCTGCTGCTTGGGTGTCTCGCGAACAAAGGGACGACCTCGCTGCCGCAGGGCAGGCAGGCCACCTAGACAAAGGAGCAACTACCCTCCTGGCTGCCCTCCCAATTCGGACCCTGTCCCAGCGCCCAAACAGGCTGAGCTGGGAGCTGTTGTGTGGTTCAAGGCGGGGCGGGGGGTCAGAGAGCTGAAATTGATTTTTAGAACAAAAATTTTAAATTATTTTATTAAAATATAATTAAACAATCTCTCTCTTCCCTTTTCTTTCTCATGCCACCCTCATGTCTGACAACCTTTTCCCACCAAATTCAAGACTTCATCCTTTATCATTGTTACATATACATATCAATTATATACATACATACACATGTAATACATGTATATGATTATATACTATTAAACACATAATTACAACTCATTGTGACTATTTAATGCTGTTTACATGCATTTGTTTCAGGGAAGACCACTTAATACAGAATAAAAGAGGATTTATCCTCAATAATGTTTTATTTTAATCTGAAGCTCTTGAACTGTCAATGAAAGAATTTTTTGAAACTTAAAGCCCTAATAAAGAGTCTTCTCATTGCAACTTTCATCTCCTTATTTCTAAGTGTATAGATGACAGGATTCATGAAAGGAGTGATGATGACATCAAAAATTGCTAAAAATTTATCTATGGGCAAAGTAGGGAAAGGCCACACATAGATAACAATACAAGGACCAAAGAAGAAAAGCACCACAGTAATGTGAGCTGAGAGAGTGGAGAGGGCTTTGGAGGAAGTGCCTGAGGAATGTTTCCGAACTGTGACCAGGATGAAGATGTAAGACACAACCAGGATAAAGAAGGTGGCTGTGGAGATGAAACCACTGTTGGCAGTGACCATGAACTCCAGTCTGTACGTGTCTGTACAAGCAAGTTTGATGAACCGAGGAAAATCACAATAAAAGCTATCCATTTTGTTAGCTCCACAGAAGGGTAAATTGACAACAAAAGCCAACTGGGCCACAGAATGGATAAGGCCAATGGTCCAAGTCAGAGCCAAGAGAAAAATGCACATCCTTAGACTCATGATGGTGAGGTAGTGGAGGGGCTTACAGATGGCGATGTACCGGTCATAGGCCATGACTATGAGCAGCACCATCTCTGTTCCTCCCACAGTGTGAATGAAGAACATCTGAGTGATGCACCCATTCACGGAAATGACTTTGCGCTTTCTGAAAAGGTCATAAATCATCTTTGGGGTAGCAATGCTGGACACACCTGTATCTATGAAGGAGAGGTTGGCCAGCAGGAAGTACATTGGGGAGTGCAGGTGATGGTCTGAGACGATTGTGAGCACAATGAGAAGGTTACCTAGCATGATTGCTACATAAAATACTGTGAAGAACAGGAAAAGGAGAATCTGAATTCCCCATGAATTGGTGAGACCCAGCAACAGAAATTCTGATACCATGGAGTGATTTCCTCCATCCATCAAGTTGTGCAGGTCTGACCATGAGGTGACTACTACCTGAAGGGTACAGAGGGAGAAAATATTGTATCTAAGCAAAAGGGGTGTCCTGGTTGTGGAGCAATGACTCAAGTATAAAACATCAAAGATACCCCTGTTGTTTTACAGGGAGATTTTACAGATCGATCACAGGACTAGGTACAGAACATTTCCTATGCTTACATATTTAGGGGCACTGGATCATTTAATACTATGTTTAGTTTGAAGTGTATAGCGAAGAGGGAAAAATCGAGGCAAAGGCACTTGAGAATCTAAGGAAAGTCAAACAAGCTCTACAGACACTGTGCTCACTCGTTTCCACATGGGAAATTAGCATCCTGAAATGGAAGCATGCTAACAGAAATTTGGGCTTTTAGCCTTTGTGCATCACTTCTTTCCTTTGTTCTAAAATTTTGTGTGTTTAAATTGCTGACACATCTTGGTTTTGTAGGCTTGCAGTAGTGTCATCAATGAAAAAGGTACTCTGAAAAATATGAAATCTTTTTTTTTGCTGAAAATAGTGCTTTTTTAATTAATTAAATTTGTTCTCAGAAAGTCTCATACATGCACACAGAGTATATTGACCCAACTCATCCCCCATCTTTCACCATCTTCCATCTATGTACCAACCCTTCCTCACCCCTTGACAAATACCTTTTCTGGTCCATATCTATTCATTTCATTTTGTTATCAGTTAGTCTAATCAGGCCCTCTGTGTAATTATGTGTCGTGTGCTCTCTGTTGTGGGATGGTGAGCTCAGCAGTGTGTCCACAACAGGAGACAACGATTCTTCATTTCCCAGAATATATCAGTAGCCGGTAAAGGGTAGTGGTCCATGAGCCTCTTACCCTTCCAAGTAAATTGCATGCAGGATCAGTTTGAAGCACTCTGCAGGCAACTAAATGATTACCAATATATATGAAGAACAATGGATGACTCTACTTTCAGTTCTAGCATTGACTGATATTGAAAAATGGAAATGACAGTCTTGTTTGGAATGAAAGGTAATGAAACTCTTACCTGAGTTAATCCAACAGAATATGTCTTCAGGTGGGAATCACACTCTTAAAGAACTAAGAGATAATGAGAAGCTCCAATCATATGAAAGCTGTAATTCTCAAAGAGAAAAGCTAAAAATTACTTTGGGTTATGCTGAGAAGTGAAACAAATCAAGAGTATATGAATAGAAAGCATGAACATATTATGCACTGTTCTTTTGTAAATTTTATGTGATAAGCATTCTACTTTTATCTTATCCTGGAGCTTTTTGTAAAAAAAGCTTCTCCAAAAACATGAGCAAAACTTACACATGCTCAGATGGTCCTATTCTTTGCTTCTTCTAGAACATACGAAACAAACGTTCCAAGAACAAAACTGTAGCTTAAATTGAGGGAAAATAATTTATGACCAATAGTTTTAGACAGATCCTCTGTGCATAATTAGATTGGACTGATATTTCTCTTCTGTGAATTATCTGTTCACACGTGTGTTTTACCTACATGGTAATTCTCTAAGTGAGAGAATTTATCTTGGTTGAGAGGAGGATAATTTTACCTTCTGACAGAATGTATCACCTTTTCCAAAACAAAGAGCCTTAAGATGTTTTTATTTTTCCCCAGCAAAAACAATGCTTCTAATTAGTGTGGTCCACTGAGTCTGTATTGTCACCCAGGGAATAAAAAGGACAAAGGAAATGAAGAACAATAGTACCTCTCACATAAATGATCATAAATATTTTTTTTGCTTCAGAATGAGGGTTAAAGTAATTGATGAGAAAGTCAGAACCTCAGAAATCTGAGAGGCAGAGATGCTAGATGAAAGAGTTAACTACCTATTGTAGAATTAGCAAAGAAGTTTCAGCAAACAAGAAAACAGCAGACACTGAGCTATCACCCACTTTGGAAATCTGTGTCTTTCAATTCCATAAAGTCCCAAGCCCCCAGACCTTAGACTGTGGAGATTTTTCAACAGAAGTATAGTTAAATAGTTGAGTGATCATTACTAAGTTGAAAAGGCAATGTTATGTCAAAGTTTTCAAACAACTTTCTTTGACAATATTTAATAAGACTTTCCATATATTTTATAATTTTTCTTCACAGTGTTTCCTCTATTCATATAATGTCCCTTATTCTTCAAGTATTAGCATATCAAGGTAATTTCTATGGAAAAGCACAATTGCCAAAATTTAAGATCACTGCCATGTTCTCCTACAACCCAATGTATGAAAAAAAAGAAACAGTAGTACCCAATGTGGAATATATACTCAATATTACTTAATAAATACTTTCTTTTTATTACTACCAAATATAACTGTTTATCATCCCAAAGACAAACGATGACAAATGTTCATGAGACGTGGAGCAAAGGGAACTCATACAGTGTTGGTGGGTAAGAAGGTTAGCTTTCTGAGAAATCGCCACACTGACATCCAAAGGGGCTGTGCCAGCTTGCACTCCCACCAGCAATACAGGAGTGTTCCCTTTACCCCACAACTTCTCCAGCATAAGTTGTCATCAGTGTTTTTGATCTTGGACATTCTTACAGGTGTAAGATGGAATCTCACAGTTGTTTTGGTTTGCATTTCTCTGATGACTAAGGATGTTGAGTATTTCCTCTCAACTCCTCTGTTGAGAGTTCTATGTTTAGATCTGTACTCCATTTTAAAGAGTTCTTTGAATATTTTGGAGATCAGTCCTTTGTCTGATGTGGGGTTGGTGAAGAACTTTTCTCCTTCAGTAGGCTGCCTTTTTGTCTTATTAGCTGTGTCCTTTGCTTTACAGAAGCTTTTCAGTTTCAGGAGGTCCCATTTATTTATTGTTGCTCTCAGTGTCTGGGCTACTGGGGTTATATGTAGTAAGTGGTCTCCTGTGCCCATGCACGGAAGACTACTTCCCACTCTCTCTTCTATTAGGTTCAGATTTATATTGAGGTCTGTAATCCATTTGGAATTGAGTTTTGTGCGTGGGGATAGACATGGATGTATTTGCATTCTTCTACATGTTGACATCCAGTTATGCCAGCACAATTTGTTGATGTTGCTTTCCTTTTTTCCATTGTGTAATTTTAGCTTATTTGCCAAAAATCACATGTTCTTAGGTATGGATTAATATTCTTGTCTTTGATTCGATTCTATTCATCAACCTGTTTGTTTATATGCCAATACCAAGCTGTATGGAGTTTGATGTCAGGGATGGTGATGCCTCTGGAAGTTCCTTTATTGTACAGGATTGTTTTGGCTGTTATAAAGGGATGTTGAATTTTGTCAAATGCTTTTCAGCATCTAATGAGATGGTCATATGGTTTTTTTCTTTCAGTTTATTTATATGGCAGATTACATTGATAGATTTTTGTTGAACCATCCCTGCATCTCTGGGATGAAGCTGACTTGATTATGTTGGATGATGTCTTTTGATGTGTTCTTGAATTCAGTTTGTCAGTATTTTATTGAGTTTTTTATATTTATGATCATGAGTGAGATTGGTTTGTAATTCTCTTTCTTGGTTGAGTCTTTGTGTTGTTTTGGTATTAGGATAACTGTAGCTTCATAAAAAGAGTATCAAGTTATGTGAAGTTCTTAGAAAAAATATAGACAAAAGCCATCAACATTTTTTGAGTAACTAATAGGGCCATGAATAGTCTTGAACAAACATAATTATTTCTTGTATATTCTTTCCCCCTCATTTTGTGTGTGCATAGTATATGCATGTGTGTGTGTGTGTGTGTGTGTATGTGTGTGTGTGTTTTATAAATGTACAGGAAGGTGCACTATCCATGAATGTGCATAGGGAGCACAGGTCTACCTTAAGTGTCCTTCATTATTCTGAACTGCCTTTTTTGAGACAGAGTTTCTCACTGAATGTAAGCTCACCTATTGGCTACACTCGATAGTTTGTGAGCCAAGGGATGCATCTGTCTCACCCCTCCCAGCCCAACATTTGAATGCGGTGGCCCTTTAATACAGTTCCTCATGTTGTGGTATCCCCTAACCATAGAATTATTTTTGTTGTTACTTGATAACTATAATTTTGCTACTGTTAAGAATCATAATGAAATTATCTGATAAGCAGGGTGCATTTTTATTGCTAAATATTGAAGTATAGCGTAGCCTGGATAATAGTCTTTATATAACAATAGTAAATTATATTGCTACGTTTTGTGACAGCATGTGTAAAAAACCAACTTCAATGAAGGTTGAGATTGCTTCCTTCTCATAATATTAGAAAATTTCCAGCTGTATTTGCAAGAACACACTGAAGATAATCTTCCCCAAATCTATTTCTATATTTAATTACTCTACCAACAAGCTGTAAGCCCTGTCTCACAAAGATATGCTATTGGAAATGGAACAAGGCACAGCACAGTCTCAGACAGAACAGAATATGACTGCAAATAAATGATCCAGAATTTTGCAACTGGCCTTGTAGAGAAAGCTGTTTTTGTTGCATTGCTTTTAAGAAAATGTATTTAAGTAAAAAAATTAATCAAGATTATTTTTCAATTTTTAGTATCTATGCCCAAAACACAAGGGCATCCAGGTGTGAATGAAACATACTAATTCTTAAATCACACATCAACCCTTGCATGCTGATAGTGGGAGACTTCAATACCCAACTCTCACCAAAGACATGTCATCCAGACAAAAATTAAACAGAGCTAACAGACTGGAGCTAACAGATGCTATGACTCAAATGGACCTAACATATATAGAGAACTTTTTACTGAAACAAAAAAGAATACAGTTTCTTCTCAGCACTTCATAGAACATTCTCCAAAATGAACACATGCTTGGTCACAAAGCAAGTCTCAACATATACATGAAAATTTAAATACTCCTGCATCCTATTAGACTACCATGAGTTAAAGCTGGACTTCAACAAGAACAGAAACAAAGAAAGCCTCCAAGGTCATGCAAATGGAATAATAATCTACTGAGTAATAACTGTGTTAAGGAATAAATGACAGAAAAATAAAAAATTTCATAGAATTCCATGAAAATGAATGTACAACATATCCAGACTTATGGGACACAATGAAAAATGATGTTAAGAGAAAAGTTAATGGCCTTCATAAAACAGAGAGTCATGGGTGGTGGTGGCTCACACCTTTAATTATAGTTCTTGTAGGTAAGGTAGGCAGAGCTCAGTGAGTTTGATGCCAACCTGTTCTACAAAGTGAGTTCCATGACAATCAGGACCCTTACACAGAGAAAACCTGTCTCAAAAAACAGAGAAAGACAAGAAAAGGGTGAGATCTCATACTAGCAACCAATAGCACATTTGAGAGCTCTAAAACAAAAAGAAGCAAACACACCCAAGATGAGTAGAAATCAGGAAATAGACAACTGAGTGCTGAAACCAATAAAATAGAAACAAAGAGAACAATAAAAAATATCAATGAAATAAAGAGTTGATTCTTTGAGAAAATCAACAAGGAAGAAAAATTTTATCCAAACTAACTAAAAGGCAGAGAGAGAATATCCAAATTAACAAAATCATCTATTAACTTCAGTGTGTTCAGATTGATATTGAGGTCTTTGATCCATTTGGACTTGAGTTTTGTGCATGGTGATAGATATGGGTCTATTTTCATTCTTCTACAGGTTGACATCCAGTTGTGCCAGCACCATTTGTTGAAGATGCTCTCTTTTTTCCATTGTATACTTTTAGCTCCTTTATCGAAAATGAGGTGTTCATAGGTTTGTGGGTTAAAATCCGGGTCTTCTATTCGATTCCATTGGTCAACTTCTCTGTTTTTATGCCAGTACCACGCTGTTTTCATTACTGTAGCTCTGTAATAGAGTTTGAAGTCAGGGATGGTAATGCCTCCAGAAGTTCCTTTATTGTAGAAAATTGTTTTGGCTATCCTGGGTTTTTTGTTTTCCATATAAAGTTGATTATTGTCCTCTCAAGATCTGTGAAGAATTTTGATGGGACCTTGATGGGGATTGCATTGAATCTATAAATTGCCTTTGGTAGAATTGCCATTTTTACTATGTTGATCCTCCCAATCCAAGAGCAAGGGAGATCCTTCCATTTTCTGGTATCCTCTTCAATTTCTTTCTTCAAAGACTTAAAGTTCTTGTCAAATAGATCTTTCACTTCCTTGGTTAGAGTTACCTGAAGATATTTTATGCTGTTTGTGGCTATTGTGAAAGGTGATGCTTCTCTGATTTCCCTCTCTGCTTCCTTATCCTTTGTGTGTAGGAGGGCAACTGATTTTTGGAGTACAAAATTAGAAATGAAAAAGGAAACATAACAATAGATACTGAGAAAGTCCAAAGAATCTTTAAGTCATAGATCAAAACTGTGTACTCTATAAAATTGGAAAAATAAACAATCTAAATAGACCTACAACCCCCAAGGAAATAGAAATAATCAATAAAAGTCTTACAACAACAAAAAGAAATTCCATGGCCAGACAGTTTTAGAACAAATTCTATGAGACTCTCAAAGGAGAGATATTATTAATACTTCTCAAATTATCTTACCAGGTAGAAACAGAAGGAAAACTGCTGAATTAACTTAGTGAGGTCACAGTCACCCTGATACCCAAACCATGCAAATATTCAACAAAGAAAGCTAATTACAGAATAATTTCCCTTATGAACATGGATGTTTGTCATCAATACCACTGCAAAATATTTTTTTGACCCTTTCAGTCAGTGGGAGCATGGTTTCTGGTGACAGCACAGACCAACGTCATCCATAAGGTCTCAGGTGGCAGAACTCCCATAAACAAGGTCCTGGGCAATTGCACAGCCAATGAACATCAACTTGGTTTTAGGTGACAGCACAGACCATGGACACCTGCATGGCCTTTTTCAGTAAAATGGGCCATGCACATAAACAGAATCTCTGTCCACAGTAGGACCATGGACAAATACACGGCTCTCTGTGGCAGCATGACTCACAGACATCAACATGGCTTCAGGCAACAGCTCAGACCCTAGACATAAGCATGGCCTTCAGTGGTAACCAGGGCCATAGACATCAACACTCCCCTCCTCTAATGTAGCAGGACCAAGGACATCCAAATGAACCTCAGGCTTCAATACAGCCTGGAACAGAGGACCACGGGTACCAATGTGGTTTCCAACTGAAGCACGAGCCATAGAGGTTCTTGGACGAGGTCCAGTCCAGAAAATGAACTGTTCTTTATCTTGGATGCCTGTTGTTGTTCAGAACCAGATTGATCCTGTGTCTGGGTAGCATGTTCAGGGGCTTAGTATGTGCAAGCTCCAGGTTGCTGCTCAGCACCCTGTTAGTCCCACTTGGCAATTATGTACTTCCCGGTCCACTGCAACCTGCTCTCAAGCTTGTCATTGCTGTTGCATCTCCACTGTGCACTTGCTGTTCCATTCCTCCATGTTTTCCTCTTCCTCATCACTTATTCGTTCATTGTAAGAGCACTGGAAGCTGCAATGTGTCCCACAGTGCAAACACACACACACACACACACACACACACACACACACACACACACACCTTCCCAAACAGCTTTGCATGCAAATATTGATTGCTAAGAGTCATTGGTCTGGTTCACAGTTTCTTATTTCTGAAGTATCAAAAATACTGGGCAATTGCTGAAACTTAAAGGTCAGAGACTGATATTAGGGTTCAACCTGAAGATCCAAAAAGCAAAGCAGTCAGCCACTGGCTCTTACCTCGACTTCAGTCCGAAAATGATGATCATTCTCCAGGAATCTTGGAGTGCGACTGAGATTGAGAGCTGCCACCTCCCATTTTATAATCCTCTCTAGGACTGAGATTAAAAGCATACATCACCTGGTTTCTATGGTAACCAGTGTGGTTACTGGGATTAAAGGTGTGTGTTACCAATGTTTGGTCCGTAAAGCTGACAGTGAGGCTATTTTACTCCCTGATCTTCAGGAAAGCTTTATACAAATGAAATATCACCACAGCAACTTCTTGGGTAGCCTGCTGTTGCCAAGAGTCTGGGTGATGTTGCTCCTAGGTAAGGCATTTGGATCAGTGTCTGTGCAAGTTTCTGGCTGCCACAGACCTACCTGCTCTCAGTAACTGCTACCCAAAGGCTCATTCCAGGGCTTTACCTTTGTGCTTGTAGCCTGCTGAACAGCACCACTATCCTGCAATCTCCATCTCCCAGCAGGACGGGCTGCCACTGTAATGACTGCATGTTTGTGGCCACCTAGCCAGCAAGCCTAGGGATGACGCTATTCAGTAAAGACATATTTCTGCAGAAGCTCCATGCCACTGCATACCACCCTGTCCTTGGTGCCAACAGCTCCATGTCTCATCCAGCATGACCTTTGTGCTTGCTGGTTCAGAAACAATAGCTGAAGCTATAGAGTCAGCGTTCTCCACCACAACTGTCATTCATCATCTTTCTTTCCAATTTCATGGGTCCAGTTTTAAAAGCATCTTCCCGTAAGAGTTGCCTTTGTTTCTTCTCTTTTGATGTTCTAGCACTATTAATGGCTCTGCAGGCTCTTTTTCCACTGCCTTGTCAACCCTGGGAACTTCCATGCATCTCTCAGCCTCCTTGGAGTTCTGCAGCAGGTGCTGGTGGCTGCCACCCTCTTTGTTTTCTCTAGAGTACAGGTTTTTAAGATTCTCCAGATATCCTCACTGTCTGTTGTTATTTCCTCCTTTTCATTTCTGATATTATTAGTTTGGTTCTTCTTTCTCTACCTATTAGTTAATTTGCATAAGGTATTTTCTATCTTGTTGACTTTCACAAAGAGCTAATGTAACATGAGGGCCAGCTTGTTGAGGTTTATGTCCTTCCCAGTTTCCACAGCCGGTAAGCCCCAAAGAAACCACACAGAGAGTCTACATGTTATCAACTGATTGGCCCATTAGCTCAGGCTTCATATTAGCTCTTATAACTTATATTAACCCATTATCCTTATCTATGTTAGCCACATGGCTCAGTAACTTTTTCAACGGAGTAAGTCACATCCTGCTTCTTCTGTGGTCTGGGCAGGAATGTGGAGGAACTTCCTTCTTACCAGAGTACTCCTGTTCTCATTGCCCCACCTCTACTTCCTGTCGGGTTTTCCCGACTATACTTCCCGCATGGCTAATGGGCCAATCAGTGTTAATTTAAAATATAATTGACAGAATATAGAATTGTCCCACACCAAGCCAACTCTTTATTTCATTGATTCTTTGTATTTTTTGTTGTTTCTATTTTGTTGATTTCAGATTATTTATTGCCATCTATTCCTTTTGGGTATGATTACTTCTTTTTGTTCTAGAGCTTTCAGAGATGTTGTTAAATTGCTAGTATGAGATCTCTCCAATTTCTAAAAAAACATTTATTGATTCTTTGTGCATTTCATATCATGCATTCTGATCCCACTTAACTCCTTGTCCCTTTGCATCCACCCCCATTCTTGCATCCCACAATATAAAATTTAAAAGAAAAACAAAAAATCAAAACAAAGAAACAAAACCAAAGAAAAAACCAAAACAGCAGCAACAACAAAAAGAATCTTCTTTTGGAAGCTGTAGTGTGGCCCACTGAGACACAGTTTGCTCTTTATTCTATCTATCTTTACTTGTAAATTTTCATTGCCAAGAGTCATTGGCCTGGCTCAGGACCTAGGGCTTCTGCTATGCCACCTATGATGGGTTCACACTGGGCTCTTCTTGGATACCCTGTTGTTGTCCCATGCCATGAAGATCCTGCTATTTTGGATCTGGAGGGTCATCCCTTTCACAGGTTCAAACAGTTAATAGGTGTTGTGTATGTTGAGGTGAGCCAACTCATAGCCCTGGTTCTCGGCCTGGGAGATAGCTGGATTGGTCAGGTCACCAGCTTTTCCTCATGGTCACTCCTGGGAGAGCTCTCCAGCACTGCCTCAGCTAATTCGCCCAATGTAGATTGCAGCAAGGAGTGGGGTCAGTTATCCTGCTCTCAGGTCCTCAAATTTGGGCCACTCAAACTCATACCACCAGGGGCCAGATGATGTGCAGGACCCTATCTCCTGATTGCTCGAAGGGGAATATTGTACAAATCCAAGAACTTAATGCTATGAACTTGCCTGTTAGTTTAGCCTGTGTGTCAAAAGTTTGGCTATCTTGCCTATTCATCCAGTTTTAGAAAGTTCTTGATTTTTTTCTTGATTCTTTTTTTTTAGTTGTTTACCCTCATGTTTTTATTTATTTATTTATTTATTAATTAAAGATTTCTGTCTCTTCCCCACCGCCGCCTCCCATCTCCCTCCCCCTCCCCCAATCAAGTCCCCCTCTCTCTTCAGTCCAAAGAGCCATCAGGGTTCCCTGCCCTGTGGGAAGTCCAAGGACCACCCACCTCCATCCAGGTCTACTAGGGTGAGCATCCAAACTGCCTAGGCTCCCACAAAGCCAATACGTGCAGTAGGATCAAAAGCCCATTGCCATTGTTCTTGAGTTCTCAGTAGTCCTCATTGTCTCTATGTTTTTTCCCAAGACCGGTTTTATCCCAGGCTTTTTCAGACCCAGGTCAGCTGGCCTTGGTGAGTTCCCAATAGAACATCCCCATTGTCTCAGTGTGTGGGTGCACCCCTTGAGGTCCTGAGTTCCTTGCTCGTGCTCTCTCTCCTTCTTCTCCTGATTTGGACCTTGAGATTTCAGTCCGGTGCTCCAATATGGGTCTCTGTCTCTGTCTCCTTTCATCGCCTGATGAAGGTTAATATTCAGGAGGATGCCTATATGTTTTTCTTTGGGTTCTCCTTCTTATTTAGCTTCTCTAAGATCAGGTATTATAGGCTCAATGTCCTTTGTTTATGTCTAGAAACCAAATATGAGTGAGTACACCCCATGTTACTCTTTTTGGGTCTGGCTTACCTCACTCAGGATAGTGTTCTCTATTTCCATCCATTTGCCTGCAAGCTTCAAGAAGTCCTTGTTTTTTACTGCTGAGTAGTACTCTAATATGTATATATTCCATACTTTCTTCATCCATTCTTCAATTGAAGGGCATCTAGGTTGTTTCTAGGTTCTGGCTATTACAAACAGTGCTGCTATGAACATAGTAGAGCATATACTTTTGTTGTATGATAAGGCCTCTCTTGGGTATATTCCCAAGAGTGGTATTGCTGGGTCCAGGGGTAGGTTGATCCCGAATTTCCTGAGAAACCTCCACACTGCTTTCCAAAGTGGTTGCACAAGTTTGCATTCCCACCAGCAATGGATGAGTGTACCCCTTTCTCCACACCCTCTCCAGCAAAGGCTATCATTGGTGTTTTTTATTTTCGCCATTCTGACAGGTGTAAGATGGTATCTTAAAGTTGTCTTGATTTGCATTTCTAAAATATTATTCTGATGAGTATGTACTGAGGTATCTATTTATCCAGATTTGTTTATTTTTATATGCATAACTGCTTGATGTGTACTGCTGTGCTGCCAACTTTATGCCAGCAGCGTTCTATGGTTGTCTTTCTAGAGTTTGAAATTTCTTGTTAGTGACTTCAAGGAGTTTGAATGTATGAGCATTATATAACTTCTTAATTTTAATTAAAAACATTTATTTTATGTGGATGGGTGATTTGCTCACACACACACACACACACGGTGCGCATGCATATATATATGTATATATATATATATATACTGTGCACTATGAGTGTGTCTCGTGTCCATGGAGCTTAGAAGAGGGCGTCAGATCTACTGGAACTGAAGTTATGGAAGATTATAAACATCCATGTGGGATATCTTCAAGAACAAGTGCTCTTTACCATTGAGCATTTTCTTCAGCTCCATTTAAAAATTGATAGATATTTTAATGACTCCATTCTTGTTATTCACTGTATTGAACTCTGTAAGTAAATTTATGTCCATAATATAGAGATTGTTCTTTTACTTAAAATGAATATTTAATGAGTAGACCTTGCCTCTCAAAGAATTATTACTTTAGTGCACATTTTAGAGTTTTCTGATTGTTTACTATTAATTTATTAATTAATATTTACTTATAGTCAGAGTTTAATCACAATAAAGAATCAATTATTTTACTAACTAGCATAGCAATGCTGCAATAATTCCATTTCTTTTTCATTCTTTCTCCTTAGCATCATAATACGAATTTCAAAATCTTTCAGTCTCACTGGTCAAAACAAATGGTTCTCTTGAGACAATGTCCCTGAGCCACAAGCTCCTTCTAAGCTATATGTTTGCAGTATTTCTTGGTCATCGCCCTCTTGAGATATGCATAACTAGTTTCATATTTTCCTATGGCAGGATATTATTAGATGCTTTATGTTAGGGGAGCATTGGATTTCTGAGTCTGTAAAGATGCTGTTCTTTTCATGCAGGTAAAAATGGATTTATATAGAAAGCTTTAAATAGAATAGTTACACACACAATGCAATTGTTGGAATTGCTCTGAACATGATCATATCATAAAGTTCATAGGGATCCAAGCCAGAGCAGATAGCATCCAAGAAAAAGAACTGAGCATGATGTTAGAATCATTGTAAAAATAGTTGATGTCATATTAAGAAAGAATAACAGTTTTTGAGATAGAACACTTTATCTGGGGATCTAGAAAACAATACAAACAACAACCAACCTTATAATATTTTGGATTAATCATAGGTTATAGCTAATTATTTTTTCTCTGATGATTATATAAACAATTTTAACTTTTTACCACATGTTAAATAAGCGAAATTTAATGATATATAAAGATAAAAAGCCACAAAGATTATGTGATTTTTATTAGCTTTTAAAAGCTATTGATACAAACTGGTTGCCATATAAAATACAATTAAATTTCCTCAAGGGAACCATCATATATATATGGGCAGAAATAAGATTTGTCATGGAAATAAAAAGAATCAACACTGAAAAAGTACCTCTTAATGCAATTTCACTTTGAAATGAGATATGGACAATTTCAAAACCATATATAAATCTGCCAAGAGTTAGAATTACATTTCTTCTTTTTTTCATAATTACTATCTATTTAAATTTTATTTTTGAATTGTTAGTTGGTTAAGGAGGAGTTGATTTTGACAGATCATCATGTTTCTAGTTATGTCAGAGGATGAGATAGAGAACTGGAATAATAAAGAAGATATTGGTAAAAGAATTGAGTTTCTTTAATCTTTTGGCTAACTTTCTTTTATGCATAGACCTATATTTTAAAAGATATACAATTATTTATATCTATCATAATAAGTAAAATAAAGGGTTTTTGAATTAAAAAGGTGTGACCCTGGTTTTGCTTATATTTAAAGACGGTTTGTGACCATTTGGAAGCTAAAAATACAAAATGTTTGAACTAGAAAGATAACGAATTTTCAGTGCTTGTAGATAGATGAGGGAAATGAGGTTGGTGGTGATTCACATGAGCACTAACAAACCTTGTTGGTGTCTATCCAATTAATTCAAATCTTTATTTGGAAATAATTATCAAATTTGCCTTATGATAATTAAATATCTGGATATCTTTGTAGGAAGATCCCTGAAATCAGTGTAAATCAAGGAAAGCAAACCTACACACAAGGAAAGGCAACACTGTACCCTGACATTGGAATCTAGAAACCTCTTAAAGACTTGTCCTCTTGTGATTTAGACTTTGCTTTTGCCTAGTGGTTTTAAATATTTAACATCAAATTTGATTAATTTCTATATTTTTGGATATTTGAATATGTTTTAGACTTGCATCATATTCTAACTTCAAACTCTTTTTTTTAATCTTAATTGTTGTTTAGATCATGGGAATTGGCCATATGAAGGACAGATCAATTCTCAACTGACAAGTACTCAGAACTAATTCCAAGAACGTTAGCACTTGAAAAATACATAGTTTTTCATTTCTGAAGATGTGGACAAAAATCAATGCAAATCATGTTTCATAAATTATTGTATTTAGTGTAAATGCAATACTTTTCCTTTTTTTCTCATTGTTGTATACATTTCAAGCTATGTAGCTCTTTTCAAATTTTAATTTCTTTACCTTTTTTCCTGCTCCACTTCTCTTCTTTTCCCCAGTGCTCCTTCCATTTTTCATCTCATATTTTCTGTCACTTCTGAACTCTGCCCAGTCTCTTTACCTCGATTCCTTATATTTTCATGCGGCACTTAATAATTCAAATGCATCTTCTTCTGTTCTTCAGCTTGTGTCTATTTGTTCTTATTTTATATCTGTTGTAACACTGTGCTTTGAGATTCTCTAAAAACAGTGCATTCTCAGTCCTTCCCTTTATGGAGCTGGTGAGAACTTTTTATGAATTAAACTTTATGAGAACTTTATTAATGAATTAAATCAGTAGTAAGCACTATTATTATTATTACATAAAACAGAGTTCCACGAGTGTAAATAAATTAAATTTACAATTGAAAGTTTATATTTTTACCAGCAAAATAATTTGAAGAGTATAACATATCATTGAATAAAAGTCTGAAATACATTTTGAAGTATGTTTATTTGATTTTTAGCTTTGATGTCCTATTTCTACTGCTAATATTTCTTTTTCATTCATTATTTTTTCAAATGTGCTGGGTACGAACAAAGGTAAATGAAAGAAATACTAATGTTATTTAATATTTAGTGATATAGGTATGAATAATTTGCATTAGTATAGATTTTGCTTTATTGATAGAGATTTAAGGTCAGTTTTGTTATATGTATATGTATTTCTGATCTTGGTTAAGGTACTGTGATTGTGTAGTCCGTTTAAGATTTTCTAGATGTACATAGATAGGCATTCTTCATATTTTTCAAAGATTATAGAATATGGCATTTTAAATGTTTTAATAATTTAGGATTTTTCATGACGATGAGACATGTCTGCTCCTGGCAGCACCAATCTACTTCAGGAAGAAGATGGGCATCGAAGAGGATCCTTATGGAGTTTGATAGCCATTTGGGCAAGAAACTGTTCTTGCCTGGACTATCGCATAAACTGGACACAGAGAACCCGCAGAGAGAGGACTACTGAACTTGCCCAAAGGTGAGATGATCTTTTGGGATTCCTGATTCATGAAAGAGTCTACAAGACATTCTTCAGGACAAGCAGATAGTGACTGCCTTTGAAATTTCCTGCTTTGTGGAAATGTCTGCTGAAAACTATGGGCCTGTAGGCCGAAGATGGATGCCCCAACGGTACAGAGGAACTTTGGGTGACTGTCCAGGCAGCAAGATGCCTCTGTCATTTCTAGAGTTTGAACGTTGCTTATTTCTTGTTTACTTAGGTAATATTGTATCTTTCTGGAGTCTTTGATGGAGTTAAGAATAGTTACTTATAGTTATACTTTTCCTTAGTTATGGTAAAGATTATTGTAATTTTTACTTGATAACTGTTTTATGTAATTTTGCTATGTTAAAGTTAAGGCCTTTCCTTTTTGTTTAAACAGAAAAAGGGGAAGTGATGTGGGAGTGTCATATCAATCTGTTGATTTCATTGGTTAAAATAAAGAAACTGCTTGGCTGGTCCTATAGGTTAGAACATAGGTGGGTGGAGTAAACAGAACTGGGCGGAAGAGGAAGTGAGGTCAGAAATCATGCAGCTCCTCTCAGAGACGCCATGCTCCTGTCTAGCGGGCAGACGGGATAGCTCTGCGCTCTGAGGCACACACGCCATGAAGCTCCTACTTGGGATGGACGTAGGCTAGAATCTCCTCGGTAAGTGCACCTTGGGGTGCTAACACAGAATATTAGAAATGGGTTAGACCAGGTGCGAGAGTTAGCCCATAAGAGGCTAGAGCTAGTGGGCCAAGCAGTGTTTAAATGAATACAGTTTGTGTGTTGTTATTTTGGGCATAAGCTAGCCAGGCGACCGGGGTGTTGGGGACGCAATCCCGGCGTCCCTATTTCAACAATTTAGTATAAAATAGATACACAAAGAGTTCTTTTTTTATTGATTTTTATTGAGCTAAACATTTTTCTCTGCTCCCCTCCCTTACTTTCCCCTCCCCTTCAACCCTCTCCTATGGTCCCCATGCTCCCAATTTATTGAGGAGATATTGTCCTTTTCTACTTCCAATGTAGATTAGATCCATATATGTCTCTCTTAGGGGTCTCATTGTTGTCTAGGTTTTCTGGGATTGTGATTTGTAGGTTGGTTTTCTTTGTTTTATGTTTCAAAACCACTAATGAGTGAGTACTTGCGATAATTGTCTTTCTGGGTCTGGGTTACCTCGCTCAATATCATGTTTTCTAGTTCCATCCATTTACTGGCAAATTTCAAGATGTCACTATTTTTTTCTGCTGTGTAGTATTCCATTGTGCAAATGTACCACATTTTCCTTATCTGTTCTTCTGTCAAGGGGCATTTAGGTTGTTTCCAGGTTCTGGCAATGACAAACAATGCTGCTTTGAATATAGTTTAGCACATGTCCTTGTGGCACGATTGAGCACCCTTTGGACACATATCCAAAAGTGGTATTGTTGGATGTTGAGGAAGGCTGTTTTCTAATTTTCTGAGAAGTCACCACACTGATACCCAAAGGGGCTGTACCAGCTTGCACTCCCACCCGCAATGCAAGTGTTCTCTTTTCCCCACAACCTCTCCAGCATAAGTTGTCATCAGTGTTTCTGATCTTGGCCATTCTTACAGGTGAAAGACGGAATCTGAGTTGTTTTGACTTGCATTTCTCTGATGACTAAAGATGTTGATCATCTCCTTAAGTGTCTTTCAGCCATTTTAAATTCCTCTGTTGAGCATTCTCTGTTTTGGTCTGTACTCCATATTTTTTATTGAGTTATTTGTTTTTTTGATGACAAATTTCTTGAATTCTTTATGTACTTTGGAGATCAGACCTCTATCTGACTTGGGATTGGTGAAGATCTTTTCCCATTCTGTACACTGCTGTTATGTCTTGTTGACCATTTTTTTTTTTTGCTTTATAGAAGCTTTTCAATTTCAGGAAGTCCCATTAATTAATTCTTTCTCTCTATGTCTGTGCTACTGGGGTTATACACTTTTAGTAATGTAGCAGGATACAAGATTAACTCAAAGAATTCTTTATTATGTTTTAGTTGTTTCACCCTAAATCTTAAGAGAAAATTCAACTACTTTAAATGTATTTGACAGGTAATCTGAGGCTCAAGTGTCAGTCAATGTTGGTAATTTGGACCCAAGGACCATATTTTGTTTATTTGTCACATTGCTTAACTGAACACAAGTAGATCCACAACATAGTATAATAAGCCCTTGTATTAAAAGTTGAATGAAATACTTTCTATGACATCATGTTACTTTTCAGACTTTTGAGTTTGCAGTTATGGACTGCATAATTTAGGGCAGTGATTATTGACAACTCCTAGGACTTTATTAGAATGCAAATCCAGATATTTAAATTTGCCATAGTGTCAAATTCATGGATTAATTTCTAAATACCTGCCATTTCTGTGTCTAACATGATAAAAGCTGAGAACTGACAGTTCACTGACTTATGCTGTTCTGTGGCTCATGTTCTAGTTCATAAGGAGCATTGCTGTACCACTTATGGAAAGAGGTGTGCTATTAAATTCAGAAGCATTACATAGAACAAAACAATCAGAACCACTTCCTTCTCTTTGTGGTCACCTTTTAAAAATCTATTGGCATATTGTTTTTTCCTCTTTCCATTTTAGTAAGTTTTAATTAACAAATATTATATATATGTACATATATGTGACATTTCAATTAAGTATTTACAAAACAAAATAAATCAATCAGGATAATTAGCATATGCATTACCTCATATGCTTGATTATTGGGGATAAAATAATTTGAAGTTCTATTCTTAGTTTTTTCTCCCACAAAAAAACAAGCTTTTATTAACTATAGTTAGCATGATGCATAACTAATCTTCCCAAACTAATTATCCTATCTCATTGTTTGTATCTTTTGATCAACATATTCTTTTTCTATCTCCACAATCCATCTTGTTTACTGTATCTCTCATAATTGTATTTTCTGCTTCTATGGCCATGACTTCAGATTTCATGTTTCAGTGAGACCTTGAATATTTTTTCTTTCTTCTTATTTCCCTTAGCATAACTTCTTCCAAGTTCATTAACGTTATTACAAAACACAGAATTTTCTTTTTAAATATTGAGGAATATTCCTCCAAACAGGTTATTTTATATACTGGTTTCTTGTTAGTTATATTGAAATGAAAATTGAAAAATAATTATTCATTATGCTTCTTTAATTTTCTCTATATATATATACCCAAAAGTAATGTGCTAGATCCTGTTGGATGCCAAATTCTGCTCCTTTTCCCTCTTGTTTTTGTCTATTATTTTCTTCTTTCCAGCTCCCAGAAGCTATCAATTGTTAATAGCTCCTCAGCTGGGCACAGGACTTTATGACCACTTCCTTTTTTTTCTTTGTTGAAGTTTTTTATGGCTTGAGCTTGTGCAGGTCTTGTGTATGGTGTCACAACCTTTGTGAATGTGAGCACATACTCATTTTCAATGCTTCTATTTCAGGAAAACATGGCTTTCTTGTTTGCCACTTCTAGATTTTAAAATTGTCCTGCCTTGTCTTCTGTACTAATTCTTGAGCCTTGGGAAGAGGGATATAACACAGAGACCTTTTGTAAGGCTGAGAATTCTCCAATATCTTATTTTCTTTACCTTGGTCAGATGTGGATCTCTTTGTTAATTGTCATTTACAGTAAAACTTAGCGGAGAGATACATTAATCTATGAGTACAATAATAAGTTATTATGTTGATTTGACAATTAATTGTAGTAGTTTACCTGCTCAAACTTGTGGCCTTTCTAGTCACTAGTTCTTAGCCCTGTTTCAACTTGGGAAAATCAACCTATTATTCACATGGAAACTTCACCCTCACTGGTAGCTTTTATAGTGCTGGAAGGGGCTATGCCTACTACTGGAGGAGGAAGGTAGTCATCAAGCTTGTTACATTTAGACATTTTGATAATACCACTTTTAAGAAGTGTGAAGTGATGTTTTAGTGTGGTTAAAATTTATACCTCTCTGTTAATTAGTCATGTTAATATTCTTCAGATATCTGTTGGTTTTTAGGTTGACCATGACATTAAAGTACAAATAGGGTTTCACACATTTCAGATTTTTCCTTCTAGTCTATCTATTAATATAATTATCCTAATTTACAGCTTCTCCCAATTTCCCTTTAGGTGGTACTGACAACAAAGCCAATGGAAAGAGTGAATTGCTCTGCCTCATCAGAATTTGTCTTCCTGGGACTCACCAACTCCTGGGATGTCCAACTGCTGCTCTTTGTGTTCTCCTCAGTGTTGTATCTGGCAAGCATGATGGGAAATTGCCTCATAGTTTTCACTGTGGCCTCCGACCATCACTTACATTCCCCTATGTACTTTCTTTTGTCCATCCTCTCTTTAGTTGATGTAGGTATTTCTTCTGCCACTTCACCCAAGATGATTTATGATTTATTTAAAAAACACAAAGTCATCTCCTTTAGAGGCTGTGTCACTCAAATCTTCTTCATCCATGCCATTGGTGGTGTAGAGATGGTGCTGCTCATAGCCATGGCCTTTGATAGGTATGTGGCCATATGTAAGCCTCTCCATTATCTGACCTTGATGAGCCCCAAGATGTGCATCTTCTTTTTGATTTCTGCCTTGGTAGTTGGCCCTATGCACTCTGTGATACAACTGGCTTTCATAGTAAATTTACCTCTCTGTGGTCCTAATATATTGGACAGCTTCTACTGTGACCTTCCTCAATTCATCAAACTTGCTAGCATGAACACATACAGACTGGAATTACTGGTCTCAGTCAATAGTGGATTCATGTCTGTGTGTTCCTTCATCATTCTGATCATTTCCTATATTGTCATCATATTTACTGTTCTGAAACACTCTTCAAGTGGTTCTGCCAAGGCCCTGTCTACGCTCTCAGCCCATGTGACTGTGGTGGTCTTATTCTTTGGTCCTACCATAGTTTTCTATACATGGCCTTCTTCCTCTACACACCTGGATAAGTTTCTGGCCCTGTTTGATGCAGTTGTCACTCCCTTTTTGAACCCTGTGATCTACACACTGAGAAATCAAGAAATGAAGATGGCAATAAGGAGAATATTCAGACAGCTAATGGGCTATAGACAAATCTCCTGAATAACTGCATTGTAAACAGTCTTAATTGAGCATGGAAATTCATTATTGGCCAGCCTCTGAAGAACGCCTTTGCATATGTGGATAGGTTTAAGTATACATACATGTATGCCATTTTATCTGTTTCTTATAAGGAAAAGACGAATTTATTCTGTACATCGACACCAAATTACATATATTTATAGATAATGATTTTATAAATAAAGATCCTTAATTCTTAAGGATTAGCATTTCTTTGAAACAAACTTTCAAAGACATACAAAAGTGGAAATGCTTCTTTAAACCTTTCAGAACAGGAAAAATTTTACTTTGAATCGATAATACTCTCATGAACTGTAATTTCTGGCTATAATCCATGGAATATTTATACAGGGACATTGAATTGAGTAATTTTCTTTATCTGTACCTTGCACACATTCTTCTCCAATATTTTGGACTTTTCATATATTGGATGGAGGTTATAAATTTCCGAGTACCTGTGGGAGTCTAAACTGTGCAGACATGTAAGCTGCGTGGAATAGCAGGCAGAAGCCAAGGACTTTTGTTGACTTTTTTTTTTGCCTGAGGAAAAGTTATTCAAATTCATTCAACTTCTATTCACCTTTCCTCCATATGTTTCATCCTTTTCTTCTAAACATCATAATTTTGTTTCTGAGGATTGCATGCATGAGTACAGCATTTATATCATTTTCACATTGTCTTTGTATCTCCTCCTAGGTCCTTTTCAAATCTTTCCCAAATTCATGACTGTTTCTTTTAGTATTGTTGTGTGTACACATACAGACACATAATTTTCTGAGCCCATTTCGATTTTCAAATATACACTTGTGTTCATGGCTAACAACATGGGATTTGATGCCCTATCACTGATGTCACTCATGGTGAATACTGATTCATATTCTCTCAGAATCCATTAATCACCGAAGCAGAATGGCAGTATGAGGTTCTCTCCTAGAGTCTATAATGCCTACAGCTACCAATATCTGGTTAGGTTTACAGTACCAAGCATGGATTCCTTCGTATTGAGTCCAGTTAGAGAACCTTTGGTTCTATTCCAGGTAGAAGTGCCATTCTTGCACTATTGGGGTTATCTTGCCAGGCTGGTCATTGTTATGGTGCCTAGGCTTTACAGCTGGGTAGCACTATTGACTGTTTTTCTCTTTGCAGCTTGAATAGTACCCCCAGGTATTATGAAATAACTGAATCACGATAAAGAAGAGATCACACTACTTAAAGCAACAGAGAATAAGGAGTAGTGCTACCTCTGCTCCTTGCCATAGTGATGAAGTCATTATGAGTGCCACAGTCCCAACATGTAGCTGCCAAGGTTGAATCTTAACCTTCGGGGGTGTTCCTACTTTGGCATCACCAAAATTCAATTTATATTCTTTAGATAAATAGAAGAGATCAACAATAAAATTTATACAGAAATACGAATGAAGACAAGAAGAAGGTTTAGTGGACAATGTGCTTTATGCATAAACTTGAGGACTTGAGATAGGATCCCCAGAAGCTGGGCAGCCATAATAGACACCTGTAACCCAAGTACTCAAGAAGCAAATACAGGCGATCCCAGTGTGTGTGGACTGCTAGACGACTAGCTGATTGCTAAGCTCTGGAGTCAATTGAGAGACCTTGTTACAATAAGTGAAGTGGAAAGTGATGAAGAGAAATACTTGACATTAAATTCAGGACTCTTTCTGTCTGTTGACTGCATGCAGAAACACACTGAAGAAGGAAAGAATAAAACCACTTGACTGCAAAGAGCCAAATCAATACCAAGCCTATAGAGTAATAATTGTTGTATCATAATAGGCTACTTTAATACAGGATAGAGTAACAAAACAGCAGGCGATTTTTTTTTCTTATGGCTTATATACCTCAGTAGAATCTTTTTTTTTTTCTTTTGGTTTTTCGAGACAGGGTTTCTCTGTAGCTTTGGTGCCTGTCCCAGAACTAGCTCTTGTAGACCAGGCTGGCCTCGAACTCCCAGAGATCCGCCTGCCTCTGCCTCCTGAGTGCTGGGATTAAAGGCATGCACCACCACCACCGCCCGGCTAGAATCTTTCAAAGAATATAAAGATTACATTTTGGTTACATTCTATTTTCAAGTGAATGATTACAATGAATACACGTAAATAAAAAACAACAACATTTTTTCCATATCCCTCACATGATTAAACATTTTACATATAACAGGTGAAAAACAAGTTGTCCCAAGTACTCACATAAATTCTTGTCCAAGCAACTTGTTATACATTAACAGAGTATAAGCAAGCATGGTGTTTTTCTCAGCTAGTCCTTTTACTCACAGGATGCATATTACGGTTATAAAGAATGAATCAGCGAGTTTATTACTTATTTTGAAATGTAATCTTTTAAGAATCAGAAACTTAAACTTTCCTCTATGAAAAAGAATCAGTCAGTTCTATTTTAAATCCTCAGGGTACATACCGACTCATCTATAGTTTTTTTTATATCAGGAAGCTGAGGGTAGAAATGGTCACAAGTAATTAATCATTGCCTTTGGCCACCAGTCCATCCTAGCAAGAAAGGCTCATCAGCTAATGCTAAGTGGGACGCTTTGTTTTTGTTCCCTAACCTTAATGAATCTATCACTCAGCTATGTGTCCTTTTGAACTTTAGATTGTTTTCTAAAGTTTTTCACCTCAAAACTATTTGACAAAAACACCTTAATCTAACCTTATATTATTTTTAAAGCTTTGTTTCAGCTATGATGAACTCCAAAACCTGTGAACACATCTCCCAACCTTAAGATTAAAAGAATTTAAGATAGCCGGGCTACTTGGGACTCAATTGTTTTTCTTAATCATTAACCTAAGCCACAGTATATATGCCTCCTCAATAGAAACTCAAGTGTTTAGCTATGTGACATGTCTGTCTTTTCCTTTTTCTTTTTTTAAAATTTAATTTTTTAAATTCTCTGCAGCCTTTGCTTTATCAGAGGCAGGGGGATGTTTCATTCTACCTTCACTTATGTTAACTTTCCACTAAACTGAGCTCTATTATAACCCCTTACTATATTCATTAAAAACAAATCATCATCAAAATCCTATTTCAACTATTACCATATAAAATCATTGCTTTAGTTTAACAGTACAGCTTAGGAGGACATCATCTTTATAATAATCACAGGCAAAAAAAAGTCCAGTAGAAAGAGGTATTTCCAAAAGATGATTGTTCTTCATTAAGGGCAGTGAGGATTTCTCCACACCCACTCATACTAAGACAGATACAAGAGAAAAATGGCAGCAATAAGCACACAAATGACACAGCACTAGCAAGAAATTTTCTGTTGCTGATGCTCTCGGGGTCTTCCCTATCCAAGAGTCACCCATCAGGGTTTTGTTTCTGGTGGGCCAATCTCCTGAAGTCAATTGTCATCTGTTGTTCCTTTGACATTGCCCCAGGCAGATCTCCAGGCTCATTAATGTTATTATGAGACACAAAATTCCCTTCTTTTTAACGACTGGGCTATAATCCACTGTATGTGTACTTATGTATATGTGTGTGTGTTTGTGTGTGGGTCTGTGTGTGTGTATGAGAGAGAGAGAAAGAGAGAGAGAGATAGAGAGAGACTGTGTAATCTGTGTATATATGCTTATTGTTCACTCATCTGTCACCTGTAAAGGAGCATTTGGGTTGTTTCTATATTGGTTACTATAAATAATATTTCAATATTCATGGGCCAACACAGGGTCATTTTCTCTGATGATTAATTCCAAAGATGATAATGGTTAATAATTCTCTTTCTTAGTTGTCTGTGTCTGTCTCTCTCTTTTCTGTCTGTCCTCCCTCCCTTCCATTCGAGTTTTCCTGTTTCCTTTTGATTTTTTCCTCTGTCTCCATCTCTATTTCTCCATTATTCTGTTTGTTCCTCAACTCTTTGACCTTCTTTTCTCTCTCTCTTCCTCCCTCCTGCCCTTCCTCCCTCTCTCCCTTATTTCTTCTTTCAATCCTTCCTTTCGTATTCCTTTTTTTTTCTTTGAAGGAGATGGAATCCAGAGCTCTACAAACTGGAAACTATGAGCTTTACACTAGTTGCACACTGAGGACCTATTTTAATATTGTTATAGAAATGGTTATATGCTTTCTTAAATGAAAACATACATTAATTTATGTTCCCAGTAACTCTGTGCAAGTTTCCTTTCTTATCACCTAACCAAAACTTGTTATTTTTGACCCTATATTAAAAGCTCTTTTAACAAGCGTGAAATGGTATTTCAGAGTGTTTGCAATTTGCAGTCCCCTGGTAAGCAGCTATGTAAGCATTTGCTTATATATCTGTTCATCTTTGGATTGTCTTTCAATGTTAAATCCAAGATAGATTTTTATAAGCCCGAGTTCTAACCTTCTGGACTATTAATATAATTATAATAATTTTCAGTTTTTTCTTCTGTCTTTCAGGTAGTGCTGCAAAGAGCATAAATGATAGGAACAAATCACTCTGTGGTGTCAGAATTTATGTTTGTGGGATTCACCAACTCCTGGAAGTTGCAAGTACTTCTGTTTGTGTTTGCTTCCGTGTTTTATATGGCAAGCATGATGGGAAACTCCCTCATCATTTTCACAGTGGCTTCTGATCCTCACTTACATTCTCCCATGTACTTTCTGTTGGCCAATCTCTCCTTCATTGATTTAGGTGCATCATGTGTCACTTGTCCCAAGATGATTTATGACCTGTTCAGAAAGCACAAAGTCATCTCCTTTAGAGGCTGCATCACTCAAATCTTCTTCATCCACGTGATTGGTGGTGTAGAGGTGGTGCTGCTTATAGGCATGGCTTATGATAGATATGTAGCCATATGTAAGCCTCTCCATTATTTGACCATTATGAATGCCAAAATGTGCATCTTCATCTTAGTGTCTTCCTGGGTGGTTGGCCTTATGCATTCCCTGGTTCAATTTGTTTATGTAGTGAATTTGCCTTTCTGTGGACCAAATATTTTGGACAGTTTTTATTGTGACCTTCCTCGATTCATTAGACTTGCTTGCATGATACCAACCATTGGATTCATATCTGTAAGCTCTTTCTTCATACTGGCCATATCTTATATTGTCATAATAGTCACTGTTCAGAAACATTCCTCACATGGTTCCTCCAAAGCCATGTCTACACATTCTGCTCACATCTTTGCTGTGGTCCCGTTCTTTGACTCCCCTGACATTTGTTTATACATGATCTCCCCCCTTCTCACACCTAGATAAGTATCTTGCCATTTTTGATGCATTTGGTCCTCCTTTTCTGAACTTTGTTATCTACATGTTGAGGAATCACAAAATGAAGATGGTGATGAGTATGCAGACAGCTAATGATATAGGGGAAGGTCTGTTAAATGATTGTAGTGTGAACTTTTCTCATTGAACACAGTTCATTTTGACCAAATTTAGTGAAAAATTACTTTCCAAGACAGATTTGTTTACATATACCAATATTTGAGTGATTTTTTCTTTTCTGCTACGAGAGATTTGCAATGTGTTCTAACAACAGAGAAGCAATTATATATTCATAAAACAAAATTTATAAGGCAGACCTCAATTCTCAGTGAAGTAAGCTTTTAGTTGTCATGAAGACAGAAGGATGCTTTAAGACTAATAAGGGAAACATAAACCTCTCTCTCTGTCTCTCTCTCTGTCTCTCTCTGTCTCTCTGTCTCTCTGTCTCTCTGTCTCTCTCTCTCTCTCTCTCTCTCTCTCTCTCTCTCTCTGTCTTCCTCTATGTGTGTGTATCTTTGTTTCTGTTTCTAAGATAAATTTTCTTACATGAAGAATTTTCTGATAGTACTCCATGTGGAATTTACAAGTTGACATTGATCTGTGTAAATTTTTTCCCTTTCTGGACCTTGGATACACTCCAGCCACTCTTCTGATTGTCTGTTTATTCAAAAAAGTTTAGAATCTGCAAGCATACACACTCAATTGTAAGGAATATAAAGTGTCAGGTTAAGATTATGATATTCAAATTTATTCAAGTTTCCTTCCTACTTCCTTTCTATTTTACATTTTCTTAGTATATATCTGTGATAGAGTTAGCAAGAATGTTTTGTGATATTTTGAGGTGCAAATGAGGCTATAACTTTTTAAAATCAGTTGATACATTGTAGGAACCTAGGCACCTCATAGACACACAGAATGCTAACTCCTTAAGAAACTATAGAACAGCAGTAGTACTGTAGTTCTGCCTCCCTTTCTATATCCTCAATTCCTCCATGTATCAAGCTAGTTTCAAGTGTGTCATTATGCTTTTAGTCACCAGGCTAACTATCAACGACACCATTGAAATTGGAGGCATTGAGAGATATAATATTAACTCTCTTTGGTCTCCACCTCATATCCATTCTTCCTTGTGGGACTATAGCACCTCTAACTTTGTGTCTAGATTGAGGTTACAACCTTCCTGCGCAGCTTTGTGAGTAGACCATTTGATAAATCTAGTTCCTGTAAGTAATCCTTTATTGTGTATTATTCATACTTTTTCTACTTCCCTGGCTAAAGTGTGAGTGGTTGAGATCCTACATATCTGGTAGCTTCATCATTTGCGAATTCATAAAATGCTTCATCCAAGCTGTCTTGTACTTCAACAAGGCATTGTTTGACCAGGGGACATATTTTATTTCAAATGAAACCTAATACAAAATCCATTAGTTTCAACAACTATAGAAACAACAAAAAGTCTGCAAGTTCATGGAAATGGAACAATTCTCTACTGAATAACTACTGTTTCAAGGAATGAAAAACAGAGAAATTAAAGATTTCCTTGAATTCAATGAAAATGAATATATAACATACCTAAACTTATGGGACACAATAAAAAATGGCATTAAGAGAAAAGTTTATAGCACTAAATGCTTTCATAAGGCAACCCACTGACTGGGAGAAGATCTTCACCAACCCCTCAACAGACAAAGGTCTGATCTCCAAAATATATAAAGAACTCAAGAAACTAGACTTTAAAATGCTAATTAACCCAATTAAAAATGGGGCACTGATCTGAACAGAGAATTCTCAACAGAAGAAGTTCAAATGGCCAAAAGACACTTAAGGTCATGCTCAGCCTCCTTAGCGATCAGGGAAATGCAAATCAAAACAACATTGAGATATCATCTTACACCTGTCAGAATGGCTAAAATCAGAAACACCAATGATAGCCTTTGCTGGAGAGGCTGTGGAGGAAGGGGTACCCTCATCCATTGCTGGTGGGAGTGCAAACTTGTGCAACCACTTTGGAAAGCAGTGTGGTGGTTTCTCAGGAAATTCGGGATCAACCTACCCATGGACCCAGCAATGCCACTCTTGGGAATATACCCAAGAGATGCCCGATCATATGACAAGGACATTTGTTCAACTATGTTCATAGCAGCATTATTTGTAATAGCCAGAACCTGGAAACAACCTAGATGCCCTTCAATGGAAGAATGGATAAAGAAAGTGTGGAATATATACACATTAGAATACTACTCAGCGGTAAAAAACAATGACTTCTCGAATTTTGCATGCAAATGGATGGAAATAGAAAACACTATCTCGAGTGAGGTAACACAGACCCAAAAAGATGAACATGGGATGTACTCACTCATAATTGGTTTCTAGAGATAAATAAAGGTCAGTGAGTCTACAATTTGATATCCTAAAGAAGCTAAATAAGAAGGTGAACCCAAAGAAAAACATATAGCTATCCTCCTGGTTATGGGAAGTAGACAAGATTGCCGGGCAAAAAATTGGGATCTTGGGGGTGTGGTGGGAGGGGGGTAAGGGGTGAAGGGGAGAGAAAAGTGAGAAGGGGAGGTTGGGGGGGGAGAACTTGGGGAAACGGGATGATTGGGATAAAGGAAGGTTGGTTAGGGGAGCAGGGAAGCACATTTCTTAATTAAGGGAGCCATCTTTGGGTTGGCAAGAGACTTGGACCTAGAGGGGCTCCCAGGTGCCCAAGGCGATGTCCCCAGTTAGTTCCTGGGGCAGCTGAGGATAGGGAACCTGAAATGACCCTATCCTATAGCCATTCTGATGAATATCTTGCATATCACCATAGAACCTTAATCTGGCGATGGATGGAGATAGAGACAGAGACCCACAATGGAGCACTGGACTGAGCTCCCAATGTCCCAATGAGGAGCAGAAGGAGGGAGAATATGAGCAAAGAAGTCAGGACCACAAGGGGTGCACCCACCCATGGAGACAGTGGGGCTGATCCATTGGGAGCTCACCAAGGCCAGCTGGACTGTGACTGAAAAAGCATGGGATAAAACCGGACTCTCTGAATTTGGCGGACAATGAAGGCTGCTGAGAAGCCAAGGACAATGGCACTGGGTTTTGATCCTTCTTCATGTTCTGGCTTTGTGGGAGCCTAGCCAGTTTGGATGTTCACCTTCCTAGACCAGGATTGAGGGGGGAGGACTTTAGACTTTCCACAGGGCAGGGAACCCTGACCGCTCTTCAGACTGGAGAGGGAGGGGGAGGAGTGGGGGAAGGGGTAGGAGTGGGAGAAGGGGGAGGGAAATGGGAGGCGGGGAGGGGGCAGACATTTCTTTTTTTTTAATAAAAAAAAAAAAGAAAACAAACAGAACCAAGTGGTGGTAGCACATGCCTTTAATCCCTGCACTTGGGAATCAGGCAGAGCTCAGTGAGTTTGAGGCCAACCTGGTCTACAAAGTAAATTTCTTGATTCTTTCTTGATTCCTGTCTTGATCCATTTTTCTAAAATCTTATTTTGATGAGTATGTACTGAAGTATCTATTTGTCTAGATTTGCATATATTCATATACACTGCAGCTTGCTGTGTACTGTTGTGCTGCCAACTTCATGCCAGCAGCATTCTGTGGTTGTCTTTTGAGAGTTTGTACTTTCTGTTAGGGTCTTCAAGGAGTATGAGCATTTTATAATTTTAATTAAAGACATTTATTTTATGTGTATAGGTGTTTTGCTCACATACATCTATGTGCACCATATGTGTATCTGGTGCCCATGGAGGTTATAAGAGGGTGTCAGATTTACTGGAACTGCTGTTATAGAAGATCATGAACATCCATGTAGAGTATCTGGAAGAACAAGTGCTCTTTACCATTGAGCGATCTCTCCAGCTCCCGTATAAAAAAAATTGATAGAAGTTTTAGTAACTTCAGTCATGTTATTCACTGTATTGAACTTTGTGAGTAAATTTATGACCATAATTGTAGAGATTGTTCTTTTACTTAAAATGAATTTTTAATGAGTAGACTTTTTGCTTCTCAAATTTAGTGTACATTTTTGAGTTGCCTAATTGTTTACTATTAGTTTATGAATTAATATTCACTTATAGTCAGAGTTTAGTCACAATAATCAATTATTTTATTTAAATAGCATAGAAATGCTGCAGTAATTCCATTTATTTTTCTCTCTTTCTCCTTAGTATCATAATAAGACTTTCAAAATCTTTCAGTTTCACTGGTCAAAACAAATGGTTCTCTAGAGAAAATGTTCCTGAGCCACAAGCTCCTTCTAAACTATATGTTTGCAGTATTTCTTGGTCATTGGCCTCTTGAGATATGCATAACTAGTTTCATATTTTCCAATGGTGGATATTATTAGACACTATGTAAGGCAAGCATAGAATTTCTGTTCTGTAAAGATGCTGTCCTTTGCATGCAGGTAAAAATGGATTTATATGGAGAACTTTAAAGAGAAAAGAGTGATTTCTGTTTATACACACAATGGTTTTGTTGGAATTTCTCCGATCATGGTCATATCATAAAGTTCATGAGGGAGCCAAACCAGAGCATATAGCTTCCAAGAAAAGGAACTGAGCATGATGTTAGAATCATTGGAAAAATAGTTAATGTCATATTGGTAAAGCATAACAGAGTTTTTTGAAATAGATAGAGACATTTAATCTGGGGATCTAGAAAACATTATAAACTTTATAATATTTTGAATTAATCACAGGTTACAGTTAAATATGCTCTTCTCTGATGATTACATAAACAATCTTAACTTCTACTACTTGATAAATAAGCAAACATTTAATGATACATATAATAAAAGTCACAAAGTTTATATGTTTTTTTATTCATTAACTTTCAAAAGAGATTGGTACAAACTGGTTTTCTTAAGAAATAGAATCAAATTTCTTAGGAACTTGTCAAGTGTGCTCAAGGAAAACATTCTATACATCTGGGCAGAAATAAAATTTGTTATGGAAATAAAAAGAATCAACACTAAAAAGGTACTTCTTAATGTAATTTCACTTTGAAATGAGATATGGACAATTTCAAAACCATATATAAATCTGCTAAGAGTTGGAATTATGTTTCTTGTTTTATTTATAATTACTATCTATATAAATTTTATTGTTTAATTGTTAGTAGTATAAGGAGAAATTGAAGTTTTGATAGATCAGCATTTTTCTAGTTATGGTAGAGGATGAAAAAGGGAATTGGAGTAAAAAAGATGGTATTGTTAAAAAGTCTGAGTTTCTTTAATCATTGAGACCCTTTCCTTTATGCGTATACCTAAATAGTTTAAGTGATATACAATTATTTATGATTATAATATGTAAAATATAAAGGTATTTTGCATTACAAAGGAGTAACCCTGGTTTTGCTTGTATTTAAAGAAGGTTTGTGACCACTTGGAAGTTAAAAACACAAATATTTGAACTAGGAAGATAATGCATTTGCAGTGCTTGAAGACAGAGGAAGAAAATAAAGAGGATAGGTGATTGTATACATGACCATTAACAAAACTCTACTTGGAAATAATTTACCTTTATTTGGAAATAATAATCAAATTTGGCTTTCACAATGATTAATTGTCTGGAGATTTGTTTAGAAAGATCCATGAACTTGGTGTCAGTCAAGGGAAGCAAACCCAGAACTCAAGGAAAAGGTTAGATTACTGTGCACTGATTTCTGCATCTAGAAACCATTTCAAAGACTTTCCTCTTGCTTGTTATTTTTAATTAGACTTTGTCTAGTTGTTATAGATATTTAATATCAAACCTGAACAGTTTCTTTACTTTTAGATATTTGAATATGTTCCATACTTACATATCATTCTAACTTCAAACTCATTTTTTTAAAAAATACCCTTCTTGTTTAGCCAATTGGGACTGGCAATGTGAAAGAAAGATCAAGTTTTAACTGACAAATACTCAGTCAGAAATAAATCCAAGAACTTTCAAAATTGAGAAATACTCGGGGATATAGTATAGTTATGTATTTCTAAATTTGTGAACCAAAAGCATTGCAAATTATGTTCCATAAATAATAATTTTTTTAGAGTAAATGCAATATCTTTTATTTTTTCTCGTCATTGTATACATTTCAAGCTATGTAGCTCTTGTCAAATTTTAGCTTATTTACCTTTTTCCTTTCCCCATCTCTTCTTTTCCCCAATGTTTCTTTCATTTTTCATCTCATATTTTCTGTCACTTCTGAACTCTACCCAGTCTCTTTGCTTCTTTAGTTTTACATTCATGTATATTTTCATCTGGCATTTAATAATTCAAATGCATCTTCTTCTGTTCTTCAGTAAATGTCTCTTTGTTCCTATTTTAAATCTGTTGTAAAGCTGTGCTTTGAGATTCTCTGAAAAGAGTGCATTCTCAGTCCATTCCTTTATGGAGTTGGTGTCTAGTTTATGGGAACTTTATTCCATTAATTAAATCAGTAGTAAGCACTATTGTTATTATAATATAAAATAGTATTCCATGAGTATAAATAAATTAAATATATTATTGAATATTTATATTTTTACCAGCAAAGCAATTTGAATAGTATAACATATCATTGGATAAAAGACTGAAATACATTTTGAAGTATGTTTATTTGATTTTTAGCTTTGGTGTCCTATTTCTACTGATAACATTTCCTTTTTTATTCATTAATTTTTCAAATGTGCTGGGTGCTATCAAAGGTAATTGAAAGAAATATCAATGTTATTTAAAATATTTAGTATGAAATATATCCACAATGAATACGTTATTATGTTTTAGTTGTTTTAACCTAAATCTTAAGAGAAAATTCAGCTACTGTGAATGTATTTGACTGGTAATCAGAGGCTGAAGAATCAGTCATATTTGTAATTTGGACCCAATGACCATATTCTGTTTATCTGTCACCTTGCTTCACTGAATACAAATTGATCTGCTATATAGTGTGATTTATTTTGAAGCAACCCTTCATTTCAAAGGTTGAACAAAATACTTTCTATGACATCATGGTGCTCTTCAGATCTTTGAACTTGCAGTTATGGACCGAATAATCCAGGTCTGAGATTATCATCGAATCCTAGTGGTTTATGGACCATCATTTTGTTTGAATGCAAATCCAGATATTTGAATTTGCTATAGTGTCAAATTGCTGGATACATTTCTAAACATCTGCCATTTATGTGTCTAACATAATAAAAACTGGAAAATGACAGTTCGCTGACTTATACTGTTCTGTGGCTTATGTTCTGTCTCAAAAGGAGCATTGCTGTATTACTTTTGGAAAGATATGTGATATTAAATTCAGAAGCATTGCCCAGAATAGAACAATCAAATATAACAACCACTTACTTCCCTGTGTGGTCACCTTTGAAAGTCTACATGAATGCTGTTTTTTCTCTTTCCATTCTAGGAAGCTTTAATTAGCACATTATATATATTATGTGACATTTTAATAAGCATTTACAAAACTAATCGAATCAGGCTAGTTAACATATGCATCACCTCACATGCTTATTGGGGGTAAGGTAATTTGAAGTTTTACTCTTAGTTTTCTTTCTCTGCACGAAACAAGCTGCTATTAAGTATAGTTAGCACGATACATAATTAATCCTCCCCAGCTAATGGTCCCATCTCACTGTAACTTTTGATCAAAACATTCTTATTCTATCTCCATAATCCTTCTTCTTTATTGCATGGCCCACCATTGTGTTCTATGCCCCCATGACTGTGACTTTAGATTCCACATTTCAGTGAGACCTTGAGTAGTTTTCTTCCTTTCTCCTTATTTTCCTTAGCATAACTACTTCTAAGTTCATTAACATTAGTACAAAACACAGAATTCTCTTTGTAAATGTTGGGGAATATTCCTCCAAACAGATAATTTACATACTGGTTTCTTTAAATTATATTGCAATGAAAATTGAAAGATAATTATTTGTTGTTTATTTAATTTCCTCTATATACATCTACCCAAAAGTAATGTTGCTAGGTTCTGCTAGATGCCAACCTCTATTTCTTTCCTGCTTTATTTTTGTCTATTATTTTCTTTTTTCCTTCTCCCAATTGCCCAAAGCTCCTCAGCCAGTCACTGGACTTCATGACCACTTCTTTTGTCTAAGTTGAGGTTTCGTATGGCTTGATCTTTTGCAAGTCTTGTGCATGATGTCACAATCTTTGTGAGTGAGTGCATATGTGCACATGCCCTTCTATGTCAGGAAAATATGGTTTCCTTGCTCACTGCTTCTAGATTTTAAAACTGTTCTGCTCTCTCTTCTGCAATAATTCTTGAGTCTTAGGAGGAGGGGTATAATTCAGATGCCCCTTTTATGTCTGAGAATTCTCTAATCTCTTATTCTCTTTATCTTGGTCAGCTGTGGATCTCTTTGTTAATTGTCATTTACTGTAAAACTTAGCTTGTCTGAAGAGGGTTGAGAGATGCATTAGTCTATGAGTAAAACAATAAGTCATTAGGAGTCCATATAATACTATGTCAGTTTGACAGAGTAATTCTGCTCAAACATGTGACCTTTCTAATCACTACTTCTTAGCCCTGTTTCAACTTGGGAAAATCAACCTATTATTCACATGGAAACTTCACCCTTACTGGTAGCTTTCATAGAGCTGGAAGGGGCTATGCATAATACTGGAGGAGGAAAGTATTCATTAAACTTGTATTCAGGCTTTTTGATAATACTATTTTCAAGAAGTGTGAAGTGATATTTTAGTGTGGTTGAAATAATTCACACTTCTTTGTTAATAAGTCATGTTCAGTACTTGTTAAGATATCTGTTGGTCTTTAGCTTGATCATTAAATTAAGTGCAAATTTCACACATTTTAGATTTTTCCTTCTAGTCTATCTATTAATGTAATTATCCTAATTTACAGCTTCTCCCAATTCCCCTTTAGGTAGTTCTGACAACAAAGCCAATGGAAAGAGTGAATTGCTCTGCCTCATCATAATTTGTCTTCCTGGGACTCACCAACTCCTGGGATGTCCAACTGCTGCTCTTTGTGTTCTCCTCAGTGTTGTATCTGGCAAGCATGATGGGAAATTGCCTTATTATTTTCTCTGTGGCCTCTGACCATCACTTACATTCCCCTATGTACTTTCTTTTGTCCATACTTTCTTTCACTGATGTAGGTATTTCTTCTGCCACTTCACCCAAGATGATTTATGACTTATTTAAAAAACACAAAGTCATCTCCTTTAGAGGCTGTGTCACTCAAATCTTCTTCATTCATGCCATTGGTGGTGTGGAGTTGGTGCTGCTCATAGGCATGGCCTTTGATAGATATGTGGCCATATGTAAGCCTCTCCACTATTTGACCTTGATGAGCCCCAAGGTGTGCATCTCCTTTTTGATTACTGCCTTGGTAGTTGGCCCTATGCACTCTGTGATACAACTGGCTTTCATAGTAAATTTACCTCTCTGTGGTCCTAATATATTGGACAGCTTCTACTGTGACCTTCCTCAATTCATCAAACTTGCTAGCATGAACACATACAGACTGGAATTACTGGCCTCAGTCAATAGTGGATTCATGTCTGTGTGTTCCTTCATCATTCTGATCATTTCCTATATTTTCATTATATTTACTGTTCTGAAACACTCTTCAGGTGGTTCTGCCAAGGCCCTGTCTACGCTTTCAGCTCACGTGACTCTGGTGGTCTTATTCTTTGGTCCTGCCATACTTTTATATACATGGCCTTCTTCCTCTGCACACCTGGATAAGTTTCTGGCCCTGTTTGATGCAGTTGTCACTCCCTTTTTGAACCCTGTGATCTACACACTGAGAAATCAAGAAATGAAGATGGCAATAAGGAGAATATTCAGACAGCTAATGGGCTATAGACAAATCTCCTGAATAACTCCATTGTAAGCAGTCTTAATTGAGCATGGAAATTCATTATCAGCCAGCCTCTGAGGAAAACATCCTTTGAATATGCTTCTATGTTTATGCACATATGTATATATTTTGTCTGCTACATATAAGGAAAGGGCAATTTCTTCCAAATACAAACACATATATTTATAGTGAAATGATTAAATTAATCAGAAGCCATAATTCTTAAGGATTAGCATTTGTTTGAAACAAATATTTATTCATATAGAAGAAGAAATCGTTCTTTAAGACTTTTAAAGCAAGGCAAATCTTATTTAGATTTGAAAATACTCTCATAAGCTGCAATTTATTGCTATATTCCATGTAATATTTATATAGGCTCATTGGATCATGTAATTTTCTATATTTTTACCTTCCACACACTTTTTTACAATTTTTGGAACTTTCCAGGTATTGAATGGAAGTTAAAAATTCCAGAGGACACAGGTGAGCCTAAAATGTGCAGTAGAGGCCATGTATGTTGTGTGGAATAGCAGGAACAAGCCAAGGAATACTGCTGACTTTTTCTGCCTGAGGAACAGTTATTTAAAGTCATTTAATTTCTATTCCCCTTTCTTCCATATTCCCCCCTTTCTTCTAAACATCATAATTTGCTTTCTGAGGATTGCAAGCATATGTACAGCGTTTATATCATTTTCACCTTTCCCTCTTTTCTTAGTAGCTCCTCCCATGTCCTTCTCCCATCTGTCCCAAATTCATGACTGTTTCTTTTAGTGTTGCTGTGTGTACACATACAGACATATAATTATGTGAGCCCTCTTAGATTTGCAAATATGCATTTGTGTTCATGGCTAACAACATGGGATTGGATACTCTATCAGGATGTCATCCCTGGTGAATACTTATCCATTCTTTCTCAGAATCCTTTCATTGCCTATAGCAGAATGGCAGTACTAGTTTATTCTCTAGGTTCTATGCTGTCTAGAGCTGTGGATAACTGCCTAAGTTTACAGTGCCAATCAGGGTGTCCTTTGTATTCAGTTCAATTAGGTAGCCATTGGTTATTTTCCAGGAGAAAGTGCCATTTGCACTATTGGGGTTATCTTGCCAGGCTGGTCATTCTTGTGATTCCTAGGCTTTACAGCTGGGTAGTGCTATTGATTGTTTTTCTCTTTTGCAGCTTGGATAGCATCTTCAGATATTATAAAATAACTGAAACATAGTAGAGAAGAGATCACATAACAATAGGTAACAGAGATGGAGAAGTAATGCTACCTCTGCTCCTTGACATAGTGATGTTGTCATCATGAGTGCCACAGGCCCGACATGTAGCTGCCAAGGTTGAATTTTAACCTTCTGGAAATGTTCCTACTTTGGTATCACCAAAATTCAATTTATATTCTTTATATAAATAAAAACGATCAACATTAATATTCATATGAATGGGGGCTGGAGAGATGGCTCAGAGGTTAACAGCACTGACTGTTCCTCCAAAGATCCTAAGTTCAATTCTTAGCAACCATATGGTGGCTCACAACCATCTGTAATGGGGTCATGTGCCCTTTTCTGGCTTGCAGACATACATGGAAGGAATGCTGTATACATAATAAATAAATAAATATTTAAAAAAATTCATATGAATGAGGATAGGGAGATAGCTTAGTAGATGGTGTGAGTATTGCATAAACTTGAGGACTTGAGTTACGGTCCACAGAAGCTGGGCAGGCATAGTAGATGCATGTAACCCAAGTAAGTATTCGGCAAGCAAAGAAAGAAGATCCCAGGGTATGTGGGCTAACTAGATTAGCTGATGTGTTGAAATTTTGTTTGTCCTTTAACAAATAAAGTTTGCCTGATGATCAGAGTGCAGAGCTAATTTGCCATAGAGGCCAGACAGTTTAATACCAACACTAGGAGGTGAAGACAGGAAGGGATATGGATGGATAAAGAGAGGAATGTAAGGTGGGAGGAGACAGGAGCTCAAGGTATTCAGTATGAGGATTCACAGAGATAGGATCTTGCCCACTCCCAAGTCTTTGGGAGAGGCAAAAGGAACTCTAGTGGCTGGCTGCTCTGCTTTTCTGATCTTTTGCCCTTCACCTGCTAATATCTGACTCCAGGTTTTTATTATTAAGGCCATTTAGAACCCTCACAACAAGCTAATTGTTGAGTCCTGGATTTAATTGAGAGACCTTGTTACCCTAAGTAAAATGAAAAACAATGGAGGAAAACACCTGACATTAAATCCCCAACTCTTACTGCCAGTGGATCTCATATACATATATACTGAAGAGAGTAAGCAAAAGTTACACATGAGTACAAAGAACTACATCAATGGTGTTGCAGGAGTCTCCGCCCCAAAATAATAGGGTTTCTCTCCATTCTAAAGCCTCTTTTCTTCGCTCGCTCTCCTGGACTTCCTCTTCGCCAATCTTCTCTAGTTGTGCAAGACTGTTGTCCGGGATCGTGTCTGTAAGTTTTCCCTCTTTAAATAAATACTACCCTAGTAATAGTAATCCCAAACTGGTGTGGTATTGTTCGTGGCTTACGCCTTTACAATACTAAGCATATAGAGCAACGATGGATATATCATAATAGGACACTTCAAATTAAACTACAAACTTATAGTAACAAAACAGCAGGTGATGGGCAGAAAAACTGAAACAAAAATATAAGCAAGACTGCTACAGTCTCTGAATTCCTGTTTCTCTTTTTATTGAAAATAGAATATTTGCTTCCCTTAATGTGTTCAGTTTACAGTAATAAAGAAAACAAAACAAAAATGATGCAGTCAGCCTGACCTACCTTTTCTTGTAGGCACTGCTACAGTGAATGAACATGTGATTTGAGAAGTGGGAAAGATGGAAGAACAGAGTGAACCATGCACATTGGGGAGAAAGGCAGATCTGGAGACATGTTGTTGCCTAGTGGGGTCGGCATGGGAGGGATCACCCTGGCTCTGGGAGATAATGGAAACCGCCAGAGGCCTTGTTGGTGTTGGTAGCCCATACTGCTGCCCCAGACTGTGATAAAATCAGACTTCCATGTAAATGTAGGTGGTCTGCGCCACTGGCTGCATCCTTGGTGATGACCTCAAATTTTGATGCCTCAGGGAAAGGGACATGTTGATGTGAGTGGCCTGTGTTACCACCTAAGGCCATGGTGATGTCTGCTGTCTGCATCCATGATCTACTGAGGGTCTTGTGTGGGTCAATATTCGTCATCTGGTCTGGGCCTATGCTGATGTCCTTGGCCCATGTTAGCCACTGGAGGCCATGTCTATGGTCTATGCTCTAACCTGAAGATGTGTTGATGTGCTGTTGCTCGTGGCCACATTGATGTGATTGGCTTGCACTGCCACCTAAGGCCATGTTGATTTCCAAGGTACAGAAGACCTTATCAGGGTCTGCTGGGGGTTGTCTTAGGGTCTATGCTATAGCCAGAAACTATGTGGAAGCCCATGATCTGTGCTTTCACTTACTGTAAAGAGCAAGGCAGCTACTTTTGCAGTGATATTGATGACAACAGTTGTACACTTGAGAAAGGGACATAGAAGGTTTCTGTGACAGCCATTACATACCCAACTGTCCCCCCCCAAAATAACAGTCTAAACAGAAAACCATTGAAGAGAACTATTAAAAAGTGATATATGAATACTGAAGTGTAGCTCTCCATAATTGATGGCTTCTGGTGGGGACACAAGAGTAGAATGACTAAGTTCTACTTAAGGGGTACACTACTGAGAGTTTTACTATACTCCCCTGAGTATACAGATAACACAAATTGAAGTTCCCCCTTTATCTTTTTATTGTTTTTGAGAGGAAAGGTCACAAGGGTGGGGGTGTAGACACATAATGACTGAGAAGTGAGTGTGATCAGGATGTATGTTGTGAATTTCCCAAAGACTCAATAAAAATATGTTGAGAAAAAATAAAAATAAAAAATAAGGTAAAAAGGGCCTGACATGACATTATGAGACAAGAACCTCCAATGAGTGAACTGAGTTTGTTTTCTTCTGGCCCTCTTGTGTTGGCCATGCAGTCTGCCTTTAAGTGTAGTTTGTTTCCCTAAGACTCCCTTGGAGAAAAATAAAATTTCACTTGCAAGTGGTTGTCAGTTGGAGATAGCTTATGCATCATGGATAGGGTCATGTGTCCTTTCTGTCTAGGACTCCACCTTAAGATCAGTGTAGGCCCTGTAAATGCTGCATCAGTCTCCTTGTGTCATATGACCTTTGATAATGTTTATTTAGAGGGCCTTGTTTTCTTGGTATCCTCCTCCCCTTTTATCCTGCTTGCCTCCTCCCTTAGTTGCTCTGTTCCTTCCTCTTCTGATATGGATAACAGCTAGCCAATCTGGGGCAAGTTATAAATCCAAGATGAGTCTGTGTGTTTCAAGGTCTCTCATTATCCACGTATTTTCTGGCTATGCCCTGTATTTGTTCCCTGCAGGAGGAAGCTTCTCTTGTCACAGTCGTCAAATTCTTAACTAAGATGCTAATACTAATACACCAGAAAAAATGGCAGTTTGAGGAGGTTCCAAGGAGTCCCTTAAACAACTAAGACTTGTGATAGGACTGAAGGTCACTCTGAAAGCTGGTAGCAGGACCCCATTGCTGAGGACAGCTTCCATACAACTCATTCAAGATAGAGAGGTTGAGCTGGTGTAGGCTTGGTGCCTCAATCCTATGTTCTAATCTTTTTTGCATGATAAGGTACTCACAGGCTACAGAAAGTGAAACTTGGACACCAATCCATCCACAAAACCATTTGACCTATAATCTGTTCTGCCAAAAAGATGTGATGGGACACTGGTGGTACAGAACTTGTGGGAGTTGTCAACTCCCATTTGGCTTCACTTGAGGCCCACAGCATGAGAGGTAGCCCATGGCTTACTCTTCCTGGATAACCTGGAGCTGGAGATTGGGCAGCCCAGAGGCCTAGAATAGAACCAAACAAGACTGTCAAAAAATCAATGAAATAATTCCTAATGATATTCTGTTATACTCATGGATTTCTGCCTTGTCCAGTTGTCAGCAGAGAGGCTTCTTCCAGCAGTAGATGAGAGCTAATGCAGAGACCCATAGGCAGAGAGTCTAAATTGGAGGTCTCCTTTGGGTTCCTCCTCTTGGAGATTTGAGACCTCCATGATATAGAGGGAAGAATGACTGCTGGAGTCAGAGGTGTGTTGGAAAACACGAGAAAATCACTCATTGAACCAATTAAGCAGAACTCACATGGGCTCACAGAGACCGAAATAGCAAGCACAGGGCATGTGTGGGTCTACACCAGGTCCTCTCCATACATGTTTTAGTTGTTATCTTTGTGTTTTGTGGGACAACTAACAGAGGGAGTGGGTATGACTCTTACTCTTTTGACTGCTAGCTATTTAGTGTATTTTCCTCTTGTGTTGCTTTGTCCATATAAAGGTTTTCACCTTGTCTTCTTGTATCTTGTTTTGTTATGTTTGGTTGTTATCTCTTCGAGGCTGCTGTTTTCTGAAGAGGAAAATGAATGGGTGTTGATCTGAAAGAGAGAGAGAGAGGGGAGGTGTAGGGAAGCTAGTAGGAGTTGAGGTAGGGGAAACTGTGATTGGGATGTATTGTATGATAGAAGAGTTTATTTTCAATAAAAATTGTGTCTCTTTATCAAGTATAAGGTGGAAAAAATTAGATACATGTGTTTAGAAAAATAAGTCAACCTTTATGTCTCATCTTGTGGAATAAAGAACAACTCATAATGTATTTAAAAAAAATCTCAATATGAGACCTTAATCTCTGAGACAGTGTTGGAAAGCCTGGAACAATGACTTCAATGTATAAGTAGAGTCCAAACTTTCTGAATAAGACTTTAATAGTTCATGAGAATGTAAGTTTTGACAAATCATATTGCATAAAGTTACAAAATCTATGCAGTAAGTGAAATTTCAAAATAGTCATCCTACAGAAAAGGAGACAGTCTGTTTCACCTATCCATATAAATCATATTCATTTCCTGCATACATGAACAATAAAAAATCAATGACGAAGCATACTCATAATTCAGTCAATAAATGGGCTAGTTAACTGAACAAAGAGTTATTAAAATACTAAATTGGCCAATAAATACATGAAACAAATGGTAAACATATTATACAGAAGGGAAGTAAAAAATCAAAACTATATAGATTCCATCTCAGCCCAGTCAGAATGACTATCTTTAGAAAAATGACAGCAAATATTGTTGAGAATATAAGAATAAAAAGAAATGTAACATAACTTAGTTCCTATGAAATTCAACATGTTAGGTCCTCCAAAAATTAAAGAATAGCAATGACACATTCCAGTTATAACATATATGATATAGATATAATATCTATTTGAATTAGTATGGATCTTTGTTGATAAAAATTTAAGGTCAATTTTATATATGTATATTTCAGCCCTTGATTAAGGGATTAGGCTTGTGTAGCTCATTTAAAAATGTAATGTATAATTAAGAAATACAGGTTAATAGATAGTCATCTATAATAGTCAAGTTTATAGTAATGTTAATTAGATTTTCTAGATGTATAGAGGTATATTTCAGTTAGTTAGGTGTTCTTCAAATCTTCCAGAGACAGTCAAAATATGGCATTTAAAATCTTTAAGACCTTAAGACTTATGATGACAGTGAAAACATCTGCTCCTGGAAGCACCAAGCTACTTCAAGAGGATGATGGGTATTGAAGAGACTCCTTGTGGAGTTGATTAGCCACTTAGACAAGAAACTACTCTTGCCTAGATTGCTTCATGGTATGCTATAAAAACTGGACATGCAAGCCGGGCGGTGGTGGCGCACGCCTTTAATCCCAGCACTCGGGAGGCAGAGACAGGCGGATCTTTGGGAGTTCGAGGCCAGCCTGGTCTACAAGAGCTAGTTCCAGGATGGGCACCAAAGCTACAGAGAAACCCTGTCTCGAAAAACCAAAAACCAAAACAAACAAACAAAAACTGGACATGCAGAACCCACAGAAAAATGACTGCTAAACTTTCCTAAAGGTGAGATGATCCTTTGGGGATCCTGCATCATAAAAGAGTCTGTGAGACATTCTACAGGATACAGAAAAAAGTGACTAAACTGTCTTTTGAATTTTCCTGCTTTATGGAAAAGTCTGCTGGATACTATGAGCCTGTAGGCTAAAGATAGATGTTCCAATGGTACAAAAAAAAATTTGGGTGACTGTCCAGACAGCAAGATGTCTCTGTCAATTCTGTCAATTCTAGAGTTTTGGAAGTTGCTTACAATGCACTTCCTGTTTACTTCTTATATCCTTCTGGAGTCTTTGATGGAGTTAAAGAATTTATAGTTATAGTTTTTCTTATTTATGATAAAAGATAAAGTAGATGCAAATATTGTAACTGTAATTCTTGCTTGATAACTGTTTTGTTATATGTTATTTTACTATGTTAAAGCTGAAGCCTTCCTTTTTGTTTAAACAGAAAAGGGGAAATGGTGTAGGAGTTCCTTCTGTTTGTGTGTGTTTCTTGTATTGGTTAATGAATAAAGAAACTGCCTTGGCCTAGTTGATAGGGTGGTACTTAGGTTGGCAGAGAACTGAATGCTGGGAGAAAGAAGGGTGGAGTCAGAGAAGCCATGAATCCTCTGCCTGAGATAGACGCTGGTTAGAATCTCCAGTAAGCTACAGCCAAATGGTGATACGCAGATTAATGAAGATGGGTTAAACTAATATGTAAGAGTCAATAGTTCTTTTCCTCTCATGACTTAGCTAAGCCATTTTTAATATAAGAGTTAGACTCCTTAGGATAGGATAGCTATTGAAACATTTAGCATATGTTTTTTGTTTAATGTTGTTCATGCTGGCTGTGATTCTAATTTTTATGTCTGTTTTTGCCTCTTCTTTTCCCTGGACAATACTTTATAATTTTGTATAGGCTTAGAACTTTCTTATTTAGACAATGAGGGAGGTTCTGTGGGAGCTCCTTCAACCAATAGCCTTTAAGATACCTGCCGACTACAGGCATGTTTTCATGTACTATAAATGCAGACAAAACTTTGAGATACCATCTTATACCTGTCAGAATGGCCAAAATTGAAAATACCAACAATAACCTTTGCTGGAAAGGATGTGGAGTAAGGGTTGGATTCCTGGTGGTATAATCTCTTCTGAGTTTCTCAATTCCTATAAACAACCACAATAAACCTTTGTTTACTAATGTGACTTGGATGGAATCCTTTGGTATGTGAGTGGCTTCTCTTTCTGGGGTTAGTATGTGCTTCCTTATGTGTTCTCAGGGAAAGTCATGTAACACTTGGACCCAGAGTAGGGACGGAAAATGAAAGATGTATCATGTGAGAATCTGTGGGGTGATGAACCACAAAGTGACCATCTTTCTCTAGAAGATATGTGTTGGCATGCCACTTTCCTGTGGCTGAAGTTGCTTGATCTCTGCCATGGGTTATAAGACATTCAACTGGAAGTGAAATAGGCTCAAAGGAAAAATGGCAATAGATGGAAGAATTACACCTATAGGACATACAAATATGAACTTTCACATTAGTCTTTTGATTTTATAGATAAAGTAGGTGAAACTAAGGAAATTTTTATTGTATTGTTTTCTATGTTCTCTCCATTGAAAGCCATCTCCCAAAGGCCATCACTAACTTCTTGACCTTTATGGGTATCACAAAGGGAATAAATACATATCTAAAGATGCTATGGAATAATGCTCTTGTACACTGTAAAGATTTGTCACTTGTATTGATTTAATAAAAAGCTGATTCAGAAAGTATAGATGGGGCTACTGGACTAGGAGAATTCTGGAAAAGGAAAGGCAGAGATGCAGTTGCAAGCCAGACACAGAGGAAGCAAAATGAGAATGCCTTATTGAATTAAGGTAACAAGCCACATGGCTAAACATAGATAAGAATTATGTGTTAATTTAAGTTGTAAGAACTAGTTAGTAGCAAGCCTGAGCAATAAGCTAGAAAGAATAGAGTTAACATAAGCCTCTGTGTGTTTATTTGACCAAATGGCCATGGGACTGTGTGGGACAGAAACTTTTTTTGAAAAAAAGGGGAGGATGCTAATATGATAAGATGTAAGGGTAGATTATTAAATCAACATTGAAAAGAAATAAAGGGGACATAAAAATAGGATTAAAAGGTAGATTATTGAATCTACTTTTAAACCAAAAAAAGCAACTACTAGTTTTTATTAAATACTAGTTTTATTTAAATATGAATGGGTTTAGTGAGGAAGTGATAAGGCTGGAGGAAACAGGAATTCAGTCTCTTTTCAGCTGGGAAACAGTTGAGTAGGTAAGGTGGATGTGGTTTGGCTCTTTCATATCTCTTATCTCTCAACATTGTTTCCAGTATCTGACTCCAGATTTTTGTTATTAATATCTATTAGAACTCATGCTACATGAAGATTCAAAGCTATCATTCACAAATGAGTGAAAACATGCGACCTTTATTTTTCTGGGTCTGGATTACCTCACTCAGAACGGTCCATTTCCACTTTCATCCATTTACATGGAAATTTAATAATTTCATTTTTAATAGCTGAATAATATTTTACTGGGTAGATATAGAACCTTTTCATTTCTATAAGTTGATCTAGGCTCTTCTTATTTCTTTTCAAGGTGTTTTAGGACTTTTATTCTACTTCCCATACTGACCTATACTTAGACTATTAGTTTGATTTAACTAAGTGAAGACCATCAAACTTTCTGATAATATTTATCTATTTACTAATGAAAAATAGCAATGATTAATTAAAAAAAATTTAGTTAGGATCTCACTATTTTGCCCTGGATGTTCTGTAAATTACTCTGTAGATGAGGCTGACCTCAAACTCACAGAGATCTCTCTGCTTCTGCCTCCTGAACACTGAAATTAAAGCCACATACCACCATGCCCAGCCATAATTGTTAACGCTTATATCCATGTTGGTTACTGATACCTCAACAACCCCAGTTTTCCTATTTTACTCAGTGTTATACTACAAGTTATAAAATTCTTTGTCACTTAGGCCAAACCAAGGATGTCTCCAGAGAAAGAATCCTGTAACCATGCGATCCTTCTAAATTGCCATGTTTTGTAGTGTCTCTTGGTCAGTAGCCTCTTGAGGTGTGTATAATTAGTTTTTTATCCCTCTAATGGAAGATTCCATTAGCCATTTTATGTGAGAGAAGACAAAGAAACCTGATTCTGCTAAGATGCTGTTGTTATTCAGGTAAAATGCATGGATGGAAATAGACTTAACAATGCTTGGGTGGTTTATTCTCAGATGTTACTTTGTGATTGGAACTCTCGTAGACAAGAGTCACATCCTAAAGGGCCTGAGGAAGAAGAGCAAAGTAGAGAGCAGTCAGAAAAAGTAACAGCACAGGAGAATAGTTGCTAAACACCAACTGAAGTATTGGCAAAGGCTAAGTAACTGACTGCCTATGTGCTAGAACCACATTGTAAATGGCCTTAAGAAGTCAAATAGCTTTGTAGTATTTTCTACTAAGTTTATGTCATAATTAATTATAATTGATTGATAATTGTTTGAATGAATGATATAATATCCTATGAACTGATAACTATGGAAAATTTGAGTAATATGTATAAATAAAAGTGTAAATTTGTATATTTCTCTTCACTTTTAAAAATAGGTGACTATGAACTATTTGCCTTCTATGAAGTATTTGGCAAATAGTCTGTAAAATAGAAGCAAAGTTTTATAATTTTTTATTTGCTAGATTAGAAGAATTTTATAAATACCTGATCCAAAGTAAATTTTAACATAAGGACAAAAGTCTCAATGCTGAAAACAAATATTCTGGTAGAATGTAATCTCTAAATATTAAAATAAAATGGCACTTAAAAATGCCAGTTTCATTTATTTTTCTTGCTTTCATATGTCATTTATAGTTGGAATGTTCGTATCAATTGGATTGTGTTCAGTGATCTGATCTGAAAGTCTTTAAAGAGGTATGAAGTGAGCTTTCACATAAGTATTTATTTTAAAAGAATACAGGATTACTTATATTTCCCAAACTATTAAATAAATTAAATGATGTTCTAAAATTAGGAGGGTCTAAATTTCCTTGGACTTAAGGCTTCGAAACAATCTGCAAAGTGAAAATACAAATAGATTCAACTGAGGGAGTAAAATTCCTAATTCAAAATGGTATATGTCTAGTTTTTGTAAGCTTTACTATTTTTTCTTCCCAATTATATACCACCTTTACAAATTTCATAGTCCCTTTTGGGTTTTCATTTTATTCTTGTTTATTTATTTTACCTTTTTGAATTTTGAGAATAATTTTAATTTTGTTATAGTTTTGAGAAAAAATACCCCAGGGAAGGCAAAGTATAAATATCAGCAGCAGGAGAGACAGGAGGAGAGAGAGAGAGAGAGAGAGAGAGAGAGAGAGAGAGAGAGAGAGAGAGAGAGAGAATGAGAATTCCTGTGAGTTAAGCTAGCATGGATGTCAGACACATGGTGATGCTCTTTAAAGAAATAACAAAGAAGACTAAAGAACCTGAGAAGGCAAGCTTAACCATGTTTATGGAAAGAGAAAGGTTAAAAGCAAATACTAAAATTTATTTAATTTATCACTCCAGAACTTGATTCAATCCCTTTGCCCATCTTTTCATATCATACAATCATGTATATTTTATGTGCTTTTCAACAATTCAACCACACTGTTTTCCATTTTCTTTTCTTATTCTTTTTTACTTTCATTTCCCTCTCTTGTATTACACCCTGACTGCAGCAGTCTCCCCCCACAACTCCTCTTTCCATCAGTTCAGTTCTTCCTCTTTTTCTCTTCAAAAATAAGCAGGCCTCCTGGGGATATCCAGCGAATATAGCCTAAGAAGATACAGTGAGACTGGGCACAAACCCTCATATCACAGCTGGATGTGGCAACCCAGTAGGAGGAAAAGGGTTCCAAACACAGGTAAAATAGTCAAAGACACTGCCCACTCCCCCTGTTGGGAGTTGCACAAAAACACCAAGCTACAGAACCATAGGGTGTATGCAGGGCACTTAGCTTAGACCCGTACAGGGTCCGTGTTTGTCACTTCAATCTCTGTGAGTACCTATGAGATCTTAATGGATTCTGTAGGCCACGCTCCCCTGCTGTCCTCCATCCCTCTGGCTCCTACATCCCTCTCCCTCTTTTTTGCAGGGTTCCCCCTGGCTCATCCTAGGGTTTGGCTGTAGGTCTCTGCATCAGCTCCTGTCAGTTGCTAGATGAAACTCCTATGATGATATTTGGCCTAGGCTCCAGTCTATGAGTATAGCAGATGTAGTAATGATTTCTTTGACTTTTTTCTTGTCAGTCTTGTTAGTTATAGTGTGTATCTCTGGACTGCCCTGCCTCCGGTTTCTGGCTAACCAATCACTGTCAGGTATAGGTTCCCTTTCCTAGCATGGATCTCAAGTTGGGTTAGTCATTAGTTGGCCACTAGTTCTGCACCACTCTTACCCCAGCACCTCTTGAAGACAGAACACATTATAGGTTGAAGGTTTTGTGGTTGGGGTGATGTCCTAGTCCCACTGCTAGGAGACTTATCTGGTTAGAGAAGATGGCCAGCTTTGGCTCCATCTCTCAAATTACTAGGAGATTTTACTAAGGTCACTCTTGTAGTTTCCAGGGAGTTTCCATTGCACTAGTTTTCTACATTGCTCTCATAGTCCAATTGTAATCTTCTCTCCCACTATTTTCTCCCTCCATTTTCCCACTCCCCCACCCGATCCATCTTGTTCCCATCTCCACCCACCCACAGTCCATATACAAAATTTAATATATTTTTTCACTTCCCAGAGGGATCCACACATCACCTCTCGAGCCCTCCTGGTTACTTAGCTTCTCTTTTTCTGTGGATTCTAACATGATTACCCTTTATTACCAACTAATGTCCAGTTATAAGTGAGTACTTACCATGTTTGTCTTTCTGGGTCTGGGTTACCACACTCAGGATGATTTTTTTCTAGTTCCATTCATTTGCCTTTAAATTTTATTATATCATTGTTTTTATTAGCTGAGTAAGACTCACTTGTATGAATATAACACATCTTCTTTATCCGTTCTTCAGTTGAGAGTCTAGGTTGTTTCCGTAGAAAACAACCTAGGCTATTAGGATGAAACTGAAATGAACGTGGTTAAGCAAGCATCCTTATTACAAGATGGAACATTCTTTGGGTAGATGCCCAAGAGTGGTATAACTGTGCCTCTAGGTAGATCTACTCCAAATTTTCTGAGAACTTTCCATATTGACTTCCAAACTGATTGAACAAGTTTGCACTCCCACCAGTAATGGAGGAGTGTTCCTTTTTCTCTGCATCCTTGCAAGCATGAGCTGTCACTTGCGCTTTTGATCTTAGACATTCTGAGAAGTGTAATACGTAATCTCATAGTATTTTGATTTGCATTTCCCAGATGGCTAAGGATGTTGAGCACTTTCTGTTTCTATACAATACTTATTTCACAGCTTTTTCTGAATATAAAGTTTGGGATATCCTGATGAGAAGACAGATGTGGGGTTCAAAACTATAGGGGTTGCTGTCTAATTGAGAAATTTATCAGATCAAGTTTGTATTGAGTACTAAACATAGACACATAGTTTCTTGAGAGCATATGTGCTGTTTGCATTTGAAATTTCATTATTTGATCACTGGTGTAACATGCTATTGAATGGGTGATGGTACACTTTAAAATGCATTTTGGACATGGCAGTGTGATGTCCTCTGCTTATTCATGTTCATTAATGTTTTTAAGTAATTTATCTCACTAGTTGATTGCTATTAGGAGCAAGAGAAAGGAAGAAAATCATGCATATTATGAGCATTTATTGAACATCTATAAATGGAGCACCTTTCTATTGAGGAAATGATTGTGTCTATGGTCGCTACACCCTTATCCTTTCCAATCCTTGCCAAATGCATGATTGTGATCTTTGTTTCATTCCTGTAACTTAACCGAAATAACTATTTCAATACGTTAAAACAGAGAAGTAAACACACAAAGAGAAGTGTTTCAGTATCTTTTCTAATAGTAGTCAGTCCATGGTTGAACTATGAGCTTAATCATGGGTCTTGAATCCAACGTCCAGATGTTGTCTACTATGCACTTTCTTCTCTAAAGAAACCTAAACTACAATATAATATGATAAATATTTCATAGAATTATGGATAAAACATTTATGTGATGCTATTGTTGAGGGGCTTAAAAATCCACATCACGTGGAATATACTCTATGGTAATAATTATGTTCACACCCAGGATTTATGGACTGATGGCCTGGAAGAGTCTAAATTTTGGTATTTGAGTTTTATTTTAACATCATATTGCTAGAGAAATTTTTCAGTGATTACAGTTCATGTACCTGACAACATGAACACCAGGTCTTTTGCACGTTATCACAGTCTCTGTGAGTTCATATGTGCATCATGCCTCTTTGTTTTGTCCTGGCATCATCCACCACCTCTGGATTTTACCATCCTTCAACCTTCTCTCCCTGGCTTCCTTAGGTTCCATTTCTGCTGAGATCTTTTAGTAACTAAATTTCTGTGACTTCATTTTCACTTACCACTGTGACTTCCTGGCTTGTTATTGTAATTATAAAATACAGACTTCCATTTTTTCTTTTAAAGGTGCAGAATAGTCTCGGGTTCTTGGATATGTGTGTGTGTGTGTGTGTGTGTGTGTGTGTGTGTGTGGTATGTTATACACGTATCTATCAATGAAGGCAAGTTGTTCACTTATAATGTTTATGGATAATTCTACAATGAAAAAAATAATGTCATTCCTTCAAGATATATATCATGAAGGTGAGAATTTCTCTATCAGATGATAGTTCTTTTTAATCTTTCCTATCTTTTAGTTTCTTTTCATTTTGATTAGGGTCTTACAAATGATAGCCAAATGCAAATTTATAGTGCTACAAATCTAATCTGTCTTTAAAAATTTGCCAACATTCCATCATTTTCTTTAGAGGATGTAGTAATTTATATTCTTACCATCAGTTTATTATGATGCCCTCTTTTAAAATATTTATTTCTAAAAATTTTATGTGAATTTATGTCTATGCATTTGTTATGTGTGGATGGGTACTCATGGATGCCAGGCATTGAATCCTATAGACCTGGAGTTACAGGCAGCATTAACTTGCTTGATGTGAGTGCTGGTAACCAAACTTGGGTTCTAGGGAAGGTAGGAAGTACTGTTAACTGCTGGAGTATCTCTCCAGCTTCCTTAAATCCACCCAACCTTGTTATCTTTTGACTTTTTAAAAAAGTATCTTTTCATGTGTGTCATGTCATAGTTGACTATAGTTTTAATTTACAATCCTATTATGATTGCTTAAATTGAGCTTGTAATCATAGCTGTTTTATTTTGGGTTAGTTGTAATGTTTAGGTGAAAATAGACTTTCATAACTTGGAGTTTCTCCTATTCTATTAGTACAATTGTAATATGCAGTTTTCCCTATTTCCTCCTTCAGGTAGCCTTGCCATCAAAGACAATGGAAGGTGTGAATCAGTCTGTGGTGTCAGAGTTTGTTTTCCTGGGACTCACCAACTCTTGGACTATTCAACTGTTCCTTTTTGTGTTTTCCTCCACAATTTATATAGCAAGTATGATGGGAAACTCCCTCATTGTGTTCATTGTGGCTTCTGACCCTCATTTAAACTCTCCCATGTACTTTCTGTTGGCTAATCTCTCCTTCATTGACTTGGGTATTTCTTCTGTCACTTCCCCCAAGATGATTTGTGACCTATTCAGAAAGCATAAAGTCATCTCCTTTAGAGGCTGTATTACTCAGATATTCTTCATCCATGTCATTGGTGGTGTAGAAATGGTTTTACTCATAGCCATGGCTTTTGACAGATATGTGGCCATATGTAAACCTCTCCATTATCTGACCATTATGAGCCCAAAGATGTGCATCTTGTTTTCAGTGGCCTCCTGGGTGGTTGGATTTATGCATTCTCTTATTCAATTGGCTTTTGTAGTAAACTTACCATTTTGTGGACCAAATGTGTTGGACAGCTTCTACTGTGACTTTCCCAGATTCATCAAACTTGCTTGCACAGACACATACAGACTGGAATTACTGGTATCAATCAATAGTGGATTCATGTCTGTGGGCACCTTCTTCATTCTGATCATTTCCTACATTGTTATCATATTTACTGTTCAGAAACATTCTTCAAGTGGCTCCTCCAAGGCTCTGTCTACACTTTCAGCTCATGTGACTGTGGTGGTCTTATTCTTTGGTCCTGTGATGTTTTTCTATACATGGCCTTCTTCTTACACACACTTGGATAAGTTTCTGGCCATATTTGATGCAATTGTCACTCCTTTTCTGAATCCTATAATTTACACATTGAGGAATCAAGAAATGAAAATGGCACTGATGAGAGTATTCAGCAAGCTAATGGGCTATAGACAAATTCTTAAACACCTGACCTGTGAACAGTCTTAACTGAGTACAGAAATTTACTGCTAACATATTTCTAAGAAGAAATATTTCTTTGCCTATTTTTGTATGTTTATCTATAATATATATGCTATTTTGTCTTGTACTTAGTATGAGTGACAATATCTTATTAAAATGCTAATTACATATATAACATATATTTATTTATGTTAATATACATATATTACATATATTAAAATATAATGAGCTCAATTCCTAAGGAAATTCTTACACATAAAGAAGATGGATATTTACTTTAAGGTCTTTAGAAGAGGAAAAACCTCTCTCTGTATCTCTCTCTTTCTCTCAAAATTATTTGTATTTTAAGAGTATGTTTGTATGTGTGTATCTTTGCACATGTAAGGGCAGGTACCTCTGGAGCCTAGGAGAGAGCATTTGATATGCTGCCGGTGGAGTTATATGTTGTTTTGAACCACCTGAACTAGGTGACGGGAACCAATCTTGGGCCCTCTTAAAGGATAGTATACACTCTTAAAGGTGAACCATCTCTCTAGACTCTGTTTCTACTTTTAATAGAACTGTTTGTGATAAATAGAGACTTCTTGTTGCATTCCACATAGCATTTATATAAGAATTATTGAACTGAATCATTTTTCCATGTGTGCACCATCATGCTGCCTTTTCTTCTCTTTTGGACTTTTGCAGTTAAGCAAGGAATATAGAACTTTTAAATGCACATCAGAGTCTTACATAAGTATTGCTTGGGTAGAAACTTTGTGAGTTATGTTTGGAACAACAAAAAGGTGCCAAAGAAACATGTTGATCTTTTCTTCTGCTGATTATAGTAGACTACTCAAAGACATTTAATATTTAACATTTTTCCTATTTTTCATCTTCCTTTTTTATTTTGTCTTCTCATAACACTTAAAGTTATTGTCATATTGTTCATTGATGTGTGGTTTTTATGGTGATTTGGTGGTTTTAGAAGGAATGCATCAAAAACTTGCACTAAGCCAGCCCCTGGATCTTGCTGTTGTAATTTCATGCTTGCCACCTTAGGTCTATGTGCTCAGTGACTTTCTTATTGTGATACCAAGCTCTGCCATCTAAGCTCTGTGTGCAGAACTTGGTGAGCCTTCCACAGACTTCTGAGGGTCATCAGTTGGAATCTCCTAACTATACAGAAAATTTGTTCTAGCACTTAGTAGCTGCACCTATTTCTAGGTGAATAGACATCCCTTTCTTGTTTTTGTTCATTTTTTTGAGATTTGCAATTTTTGGGGGGATTTGCAATTTTTTTATTGATTTTTATTGAGCTCTGCATTTTTCTTTTGTTTTTGTTCTTGTCATTCTTCTTGTTCTTGTTGTTAATGTTGTTGTTCTTCTTCTTGAATTATAGACATTTTCCTTTAGTTAACAAATATTAAAGTTTTCAGATTGAGAAAATATAATACTCCAGGATAGCAACTGGAATAGAGTATTAAAAAATTTTCAGATTTATTTTTCTAAAGGTTACTGACATATATATTTAGATGCTTGAAATTAGTAATTTGATATGATCTGAGACAGTTTTTCTAAGAATAAGGAAGCTGATACTTATTGTATAAATCTATTTTTATACATAACATAATTGTTTATTGATTCTTCAGGAATTTTATATCATGCGCCCCAATCTTATTCACCTCTCAATCCCCCCATGCCTATCTCTAATCCCTACAGCATCACCTCTCAAAAATCCCCCCAAATTAATTAAAATAAAACAAATAAAACCCCACCTTTCTCCCTCATCTTTCCCATATCTAAGACCTCCTTGTTCCTCCTAGTGCATTGGGAGTTCTGGTGTGACACATGATATACTGTTTTGTTCAATTTGCCCTACCTTCAAATATTCATTGCTAATGAGTCATAGGTATGGTTCAAGGTCTCTGGCCTCTAGCACACCATCATCAATGGACTCTTACCAAAACTCCTCTCAGAGTTTCTGTTGTTGTCTGGAGTCATGGGGATTCTGTGGCTAGTATTCCATAGGACCAGTCCCTTCAAATGCTCTAGCAGATCCTAGGTAGTGTAGATGTTAGGATGGGCCAACCCAAGGTCCAGAATGTGGGTCTGAGTGGTAACTGTGCTGGTCATTCCAGTCCACTGGAACCAGCACTCACCCAGGCAAGTGGCAGAGCCAGCTCTCCTAGTCCCATGCAATCAGGTCCTCCTTATTGCGAGGAGGGGGCAGCTCTCCCATGAGGGGTGGAACCAGCTCTCCTGTTTCAGTGTCCAGTGAGGGGCATAGGCCTCTATCCCAGGTCCAGTGAAGGGTGAAACTGGCATGGCTCTTACAGCCTCCTGTAGGAACTTTGGACATGATCATCAATACAGATCCCAGCTGTAATGGGACCAGAGATCCAGACATGGCAGCAGCTTTATCCCCAATATCATCATGGCCGCAGTGGCAACATGGTCATCCAGATCAGTATGTCCCCAGCAGTAGTATGACCCTTGGACATCAACATGGTCTCTGGTGACTGACCAGATGCCAGGATTTCACACAGTTTTGGTGGAGCTGCTGCCTAGGCCATGTCTGGGGCCATGGTCCTGCAGCAGTCAGGGTCTGAACTTATATCCATGGCTCCTCTTACCACAGACATCACTTCTTATACTTTATTTACATATCTATATGGAGTTGCCCCAAGACTGAATTCCAATTACTAGTGACCTGCTGCTTAGCCTTTTACATTTGGGTAACAACAGATCTCCAAACACCTATTCAACTAAGGAGGGACCAAGCTACCCACACCAAGGAACACTGTCAATGACCCATGTCCTGATTCCTTGGTCATATCACAAAGACAGAACATGAATAACTAAGACAATATGCCTCCTACAAAAATGCAGACATGACTATTTTAACATCTGATGAAAAAGATTTCAAGTCAAAACCAGTCAGAGAGATAAGGAGGATCAATTCATATTCATTAAAGGAAAAATCCAAGAAGCTAATACAATTCTAAACATATACACATTGAACACAAGAAAACCCGATTTCATAAAAGAAATACTATTATTCCTAAAACCACAGATTAACCACCAAATAGTGAATATTGGATGACTTAAATATTCCAATAAGTAAGTCTATAGGACAAAAACTGACAGAGAAAACCTGAAGTTAAATGACATAAAACAAATAGACTAAAGAGACATCTACAGAACATTCTACACCAATAATAAACAACACATCTACTTCTCAGCAGTCCATGAAACTTTCCACAAACCTCATCATATATTAGGATGCAAAACTTTACTCAAAATAGAAAAACTGAAATGACATTTTGTATTTTATATTACCCCAATGGGATAAGGTTGGATATCAACACCAGTAGATTCTACAAAAAGCATACCAGCTCATAGAGACCAAACATCATACTACCGAATGATAATTGACTCAAGGAAGAAATGGAGAAGGAAAGTTAAAACTTCTATAATTGAATGTAAATGAAAACACAGTATCTAAATATTTATGGAGCATAAAGAAGGTAGTTAAAATTGGCAAATTTAGAGCACTATGTCCCTACTCAAAACTTGGAGAGATGTCAAGCGAAAAACTCAGTTAAGTGCTTGAAGGCCTTTGAATATCGACAACAAATCACTCACCCAAACAGTAGATGGGAAGAGATAATAAAACACTAGCTGAAATTAACAAAATAGAAAGAAAAGATTTACAAAAAAATCAATGACATTAAGAGTCTGCATAATACTTGTACATATATTATAGGACAGACTATTTGTATTGGATAGCCAATTAGTGTGCTCTTTCATGGGGAAGATTATTTCTCCCAAAGTCAGCATTCCTGAGCTACTTGTAGTTCTCTGTGTAGGAATGAGCCTCTCGGGCTTTGCTCATCCATTTTACCATGGATGTTTGCCTTGTTCACATCATGTTTAGACAATCATGCTGAAATTTTATGATTACAAGTTCTGACATAACTAGAGGTCACATCTCATCGCAAACTCCCTGTCCTCTGACTCTTAAAATCTCTCCGACCTCTTCTACAATTACTCCTGAACCTGAGGTGTGGGAGTTGTTTTGTTTCAATAATGGTCTCCATCCATTCCAAAGAGGAGCTTCCTTGATGAGGGGTGAGGATGACACCTATCTTTGTTTATAAGGACAAATATTTAGAATGCAGTTAGAGATAACGCTGGTTTAATAAAGTGACAGTTGTTGGTTTCCCCCTGTGTTTCATTGGAAATAACTGCCTGGTAGGCCTTTATTCTGGGAAACATGAGGTTCCCACTCCAGGAAGTTCCCTAAGCCTTGTTATCAAATGGGTTAGGTCATTTTACAGCCTGGGCCAGGCGATTATCTTTTGTGTGTTGTTATTTGCTTAACTGAGCCATGCGGCCGGTCTCACTACTCCCCCATGATCCATGAATCTCCTAGCCCAAAATAACTGGCAAGGTTTCCATTCACATGCATAATTACCCTCTTCTTAAACAGTTCTTTTATTTGTTTATTTATTTAGTTTTTTTTTTTTTTTTGAGACAGGGATTTTCAGTGTAGCCTTGGCTGTCCTGTAACTCACTTTATAGACCAGGTTGGCCTTAAACTCACAGAGATCTACCTGCCACTGCTTTCTGTGTGCTGAGATTAAAGGTGTGTGTCACCACACCCCAGTTTGAACAAGTTTTAAGAGATTATGTATTTTTTCCTTTTTTAATTAATTTTTTTTTAATTTTATTTTACATTCTGTCCATGTTCTCAACCCCAACTGAAATAATCACACAGAAACTGAATTATTTAAATCACTGCTTGTTCCATTAACTCTAGATTCTTATTAGCTAACTCTTACAACTTAATTTAACCCATTTCTATTAATCTGTGTATCACCATGTGGCTGTGGACAACTGGCGTGGTTCTGGCATGTCTGTTCCTGGTGGGGCTACATAGCATCTCTGATATGCCTCATTCTTTCTCCCAGCATTCAGTTTAGCGTCTCTGAGATGCCTCATTCTTTCTCCCAGCATTCAGTTTAGTGTTCCCTGTCTATCTTTGTTCTGTCCTGTTATAGGCTCAAGCCAGCTTTCTTTATTAGTTAATGTTAATCCCAGCATACAGAGGGGAATTCCACATCACAGGATGAAGGCTTAATAATGATAGTTGGAGTATTCAGCAATCTGATTACAGGGGAAGACCACTTAGGGTTCTCTCTCCACTATTGCTAGGAGTCTTAGCTGTGGTCATCCTTGCGGATTCTTGTGAATTTCCTGGTACTAGGTTTCTCCCCAACCTCATAGTGGCTCTCTCTGTCAAGATCTCTCCATTTCACTCCCACTTTATCCCTCTTCCTCCTCAACCAATCTGTTTCCTCAAGTTGTCATCTCCCATTCCCTCTTCTTTACCACCCTATTTCCCCTGTTTACCCAGGGAGAGCTCATCCTCTTCTCCTTCCCTGAGCCATCCATGTGTCACTCTTAGGGTCTTCCTTGTTACCTGCCTTCTCAGGATCTGTGGATTGTAGTTTGAATATCCTTTGCTTTATATCTAATATCCATTTATAGTTGAGTACAAACCGTGTTTATCTTTTTAAGTCTGGGGTACCTCATTTGGGATAGTTCTTTCTAGTTTCATCAATGTTCCTGTAAATTTCAATATATCATTGTTTTATACAGCTGAGTAATACTTCAACATTTTCTTTATCCATTCTTTGGTTGGTAGGCATCTAGATTATTTTCAGGTTCTGAGTATTATGAATAATACTGCTATGAAATAGTTGATCAAGGTCCTTGTGGTATGATTGAGTATCTTTTAGATATATGACCAGGTGTGGTATCATTGGCTGTTGTAGGAGAGATGCTACTTGTTTTCCCGGCCACCTGGCTAGCTTACACCCAAAACAACCACATAAAATCTGTGTTAATTAAATCAGTGCTTGGCCTATTAGATCTAGCATCTTATTGGCTAGCTCTTATACCTTGATTTTGCCCATTTTTATTAATCTATGTGTCGCCACATGGCAGTAGCTTACCAGGAAAGATTCAGCACATCTGATTCTGGTGGCTCCATGGTGTCTCTCCCCTCTGCTTTCTTCTTCCCAGAATTCAGTTCTGTCTTCTCCACCTACCTAAGTTCTGGCCTATCAGGCCAAGGCAGTTTTTTTTTTATTCATTAACCAATACAAGCAACTCATAAAAGAAGGACCTTCTATACCAATTGGCCTCGAAGTAGACTGATTTCCAATTTTCTGAGAAAAAGTCACACTGGTTTCTAAAGTGACTATACAAGTTTGTACTCCCACAAGCAGAGGAGGAGTGATCCCCTGACTCCACATCTTCTCCAACATAAGCTATTCTCAGTACTTTTGATCCTAGTCATTCTGAAGGTGTAAGATGGTATCTCAGAGCCATTTTGATTTGCATTTCCCTGATGATTAAGGATGTTGAGCAATTCCTTAAATGTCTTTATGTCATTTGTGATTCTTCTGCTGAGAATTCTTTGTTTAGCTCTGTACCCCATTTTTTTAAACTGGAACTTTTGGGTACAGTCGATTTTAGTGTTCTGCAAGTTTCTTGTATTTTCATAAGTATTTCCTTCCTTAAGTTTGTAAAGTTTTCTTTTATGATTTTGTTGAATATATTTTCTGTGCCTTTGAGCTGCTATTCTTCTCCTTTATCCAACCCTATTGTTCTTAGGTTTGGCCTTTTCATGGTGTCCCAGATTTCCTGGACATTTTGTGTTAGGACCTATTTGCCTTTAGTTTTTTCTTTGTCCCCAAAATCTATTTCTTCTGCTTTTTCTGGGTTGGGAGGTTCAGGTCTTTCTGTTGTTGTGGGACTACAAGGTTCTGGTGGTGCCACATTTCTCTTTAGATCGTTTAATATATTCATGCATTAGTGTCTACCCATCTGTTAGTCCAGTTGGTGCAGGCAGTGTCTTTGGCTCTTAGTTTGATTTTTGCAGGTGGTATCTGGGTCTCATGTCTTGGACCAATCTGTGCAGTTACTGCCTGTTTTAGGGAGTGGCTCTTGGTTCACTCTGTGTACTCGCAGTCTGATTCTCAGGGTGCTGCTGGTCAATCACCTCTGGTCAGTTCTGTACAGTCACAGTCTATATCTCAGGGGACTGCTGAGGTCGCAGAGAATGAGTAGGCTTGTGAGTGAAATGGGACATGTAGATTGCAGTACCTATAGGAGGCTTGCTCTTGTAGCTGAGATGTGTTGGGGGTAAAGGGCCCAGGTTTTGCATAGGGCCTAGATACTGGGCTGTCCAGCTGAAAGGCTGGTCCCTCACCTTTTGCTTTGTTCTATGCAGTTGTAGTCTGTGTCTCGAGGAGCTGCTGAAGTAGCCTGAGATAGGTGGGTTTAGGGATGAAGTGGTACTTGTTGATGCTATGTATTTTGAGGTGGCTCTGGAGCAGGAAAATAATATGCAAATTTTGTAGAAAAAGATAAAATTGCAGTTTAGAGTGTCACAGTTTCTTAGTTGAAATTAAAACCAAACATAATGTACATTCTCTCTCTCTCTCTCTCTCTCTCTCTCTCTCTCTCTCTCTCTCTCTTGTGTGTGTGTGTGTGTGCATACAACTTGCAATATATTTTCCATAACCCAGAAGAAAACACAAACCTGTTTTGTGAATGTATTCACATATATTGGTGGCCTAACTTGGAATTGACCATCCACTGAAAAAAATCCAATACAGAAATCTTTCAGTTATCTGGTTTTGACTCTATATTACAATGGGGACTGGAAACATTACATTTAGACTTTAGGGATTGTATTTATATTCTTTTAATAATCTCTGATAAGTCGTTTACATGTGCTGTAAATAAATAATGATACATATAAAATGTATCACATCAAGGTATATCGCCAATTAAAGTAAAACTATTTTACTTCTTAAGTAGAGAATACAATATAGTACAAATCCTGATGGAGGATAAGATGATCTGAGGGAAATTGTGCTATTAGAAGAAATCTCATGATAACATGCAGACAGTTATCTTGCAAAGATATAATTACTCATTATATGGCCCGATGCTTTTTTAATTTGATATTATTTTCCCAACTCTGTTCATCCCTCAGATATAAGAACACAGAAGGTACAAGTATTTCACCCCTCCAGTTACACCCGGTTTCTGTTTCTCTCCTATTTGTGGATATATTAAGCACCTGTCCACGCCCTTGACACAGTATGCCATTCCTTGTCGCAGCCATTTCCAGTATAATTCATAGTACCTAAACTCTTACTGTGCTGTGATACTTATTGAAAAATAAATCTATTTTTGTCTACATTCATGTTTATTTACCTGTACAACAGTTTATAAGATGTTGTTCTGCTGTCTGTTCTTTGCATAAACTGTGCAAGTCTTCTTATATAGTCTCAACATACGTTTTAGGGGGTTGTTAGGTGTGTGGAGCATAGTTTCTTTGTTATTCTTAGTTGACAGAAATTTTAGTTATTTCATTTACTTTTGAGATGTATTTACTGCACTTGATTTCTGTCCAGCTCAATCTATGCACACATCTATAATTATAGGTCACAGTTTTACAGAAAATGAAGACTTCTCGAAAATTCTTCTTTGTTTTAAACTACACTTTAATTAGTACATCAGTTTGATTTAACTCTGTGAAGATAATTAAACTTTGAGAAAATATTTATCTATTATTAAGAATTTTTTGCTTTGAACAAGATCTCACTATGTAGTTCTAAATCTTCTGAAAGTCACTATGTAAGGCTGGCTTCAAACTCACAGAGATCCACCTGCCTCTGCCTTCTGATTGCTGAGATTAAAGGTGTGTGCCACCATGTTAACTTCCAAATTCACGTAGGTTAATGTTACCATAACAATCCTGGTTTTCTTTTATTCTTCCTTTTAATATCATACTATGAGCTATAGAAATTCTTTGGTCACATAGACCAAACTAAATACTCTAGAGAAAAGAATTTTACAACCACATGATGCTTTTAAATTGCTATGTTTTTAGAGTATACCTTGGTCTGTGGCCTCTTGAGGTACATATAATTAGCTTCTTATCTCCCTAATGGAAGATTCCATGTGGCATTTTATGTTAGGGCACACAGAGAAGCCTGACTCTGCTAAGATGATGTTGTTATCATTCAGGTAAAATGCATGGCTGGAAATAAACTTAACAATGCTTGGGTGGCTAATTCCCAGATGCTAGTTTGTGCTTGGAACTACTGTGGATAAGAGTCACATCCTAAAGTGCTTGAGGAAGACAAGCAAAGTAGAGAGCAGTCAGGAAAAGGAATTGAATGCACAGGAGGATAGCTGATCAACACCAACTGAAGTATTGGCAAAGGCTAAGTAATTGACTGCTTAAGAGCTACACATTGTAAATGGCCTTGAGAAGCCAAACAACCTTGTAACATTTTTCTACTAAGTTTGTGTAGCAATATAATGAATCATTCTTTATTCACCAATAATTGATTGAATGAATGATACAATACACCCTACGAACTAATGAGATATTAAAGATACTTGTAAGTAAAAAGGAAAGATTTGTATTTTTCTCCTCACTGACTTTTAAAAATAGTTTGAGTGTGAACAAGTCACCTTCTACCAAACATCATGTGATTGTTCTGTAAAACAGAAGTAAATTTGGTCAAGATTTTCATGCTTTTCAGGTTGGAAGAGTGTTATGAAAACCTGACCAGAAGTAAATTTTAACATGTGACCAAAAGCCTCAATGTTGCAAACAGATGTTGTGATAAAATGTCATTTTAATTTCAGAACAAAATGGTACTTAAAATATAAAAAGTTGAATTTATTTTCTTGCTTTCAGCTCTGGTATAAAATATAAAGTTGAAATGTTTGTATTAATTTGATTCTGATCCGTGATCTGATCAGAAAGACTTTAAAGATGTTGATGTGACTTTTACCTAATTATATTTTTGAAAAGAATACAGAATTATTTATATCTTACAAACTATTTAATAGATATAGTTATGTTTAAATTAGAAGCATCCAAATTTGGGTAGGTATCCTTAAGTTGAAGAAATGATTTGAAATCATAAGCATAGTGAAAATACAGATAGATTCAACTGAGATAAGTTCATAATTTAAATATTTATGCCTAGTTTATAGTAAGCTTTCTCATTTTTCTATTCCCAATTATATACCAACTTTTCAAATTTTATAGTCTTTCTATGTGCATTCTTCATGATCTAGGTCTAGATTTTTCTTTCAATCTTATTTACCTCTTTATTTCTGATTTTTGTAGCCTGAGAATAAATTTTTAATGTTTAGAAGAAAATTACTCCAGGGAGGACAAATTTTAAATCTCAACAACACTTTAGGGGAGAAAGGAGGGAGAGGGGCAAAAGAAAGTGTCTGAGAGAGAGAGAGAGAGAGAGAGAGAGAGAGAGAGAGAGGAAATTTGACGTGGAAATAGGGACATGGAAGGAAAAGGAACTTTAAAGAAAGAGTAAGGACACCCTGAGAACCAGAGGAAGTATGCTTAAGACAGGCTTAGGGCAGAGTTAGAAAGATTCAAATAAAAATTACAGTTTATTTTCTTTATCAATCATAACTCTATCCAATCTTTAATATTATATAGTCATGTGTAGTTTTAAAGAACATAAATGAAGAATTGTCCATCTTTGCCAAATATGTATTTTTCCCTCATTTTCTAGGTTTTCATAGTCCAAGCTTTGGGATGCACTAATGAGAAGCCAGACTTAAATTGAGTTGTATAAGGGTTGTTTGAAAATTAAACCAATGAATTAAAATTTTTGAGTACTAAACGTATATATGATATTCTTTGAAAGCAAATGCACCAACTTCACATTTGAAATGTTGTGATATATTGTCGAAATGATGTGATGATGTAATGTGTTAGTTAATGGGAGATGGGCAGTGCTTGATGCCCTCTGCTTATCCATATTCATTAATGTTTTTAAGTAATCTCGTGAGTTAGTCACTATTATGAGCAAGAAGAAGAAATACATTAATATTGTTAGCATTAATTGAACATCCACAAATGGGGAACTTATCTATTGTGAACATGATTGTGTCTATGGCCACCTCACCCTGCCCTGCTCATCCTTACTGAATGCATGATTGCAATCTTTGTTTTATTCCTATAACTTTATTGTAGTAGCCATTTTAATATGTTTAAGACAAAGAAAATACAAGTTTTGGGGCACAGTACCTTTTCTAATAGTAGTCAGCACATAGCTGATTAATCAGGGATCCTGAATCAAAAGCTCAGATGTTGTCTGCTGTGCTGTTTCTTCTCTAAATAAAATGAAACCACCAAATAATATGAAAAACCTTTTCATAGAGTTATGATAAAAGGATTATTACATGATTTTTTGTTTTTATGTATGTCCATTTGTAATCCATGTGTCTATAAGTGTTCAATGGATAGAGGTTGTTCATCATAATATTAATTTTTAGGAATAATACAAAAATGGGAAAATATATTGCTTCCTTCTGGATATATACCCTTAAGGTGAGAATTTCTATATTGTATGGTACTTCTCGTTTAATCATTTGCATCTTTTGTCTTCTTTTTTCTACCTTATAGCTCACCACACTTCTCTTTTTGTATTATACTATTAAGTATAAAACCAATATAAGGATAAAATTTGTTAGACAAGCACACCTATACTGTGCTGCAAATCTAGTCTCTAGTTTTTGAAAATTTCCCATACTTTTTTCTTTATGGATGTGTTAATTTAAATTGTCATCTATAGTTTATAAAAATATTCTCTTTATAAACATTCATTTAAAAATTACATGTATGTGTCTTTGTGATTAATTTTATGATTCATGTTTGAGAAAATCTCATGAAACTAAGAGGTGTCATTAGATTCCCTGGAGCTAGAACTATAGACTATTGTAAGCTACTTGATATGGATGCTAAGAACCGAGCGGGTTTTTTTTTTTTTTTTTTTTTTTTGCGATCAGGGTTTCTCTGTGGTTTTTTGGAGCCTGTCCTGGAACTCTCTTGTAGACCAGGCTGGTCTCAAACTCGCCGGCACGGGGGTCTTTTGAAAGAGTAGCAACTGCTCTTAATGAATGAGCCATTCAGTTCACCTGGCCCTAATATCCTCATTTAAAGCCCACCAAACCTTATTGTCTTTGAGTTTTTGATGAAAACTTTTGTTACAGGAGTTAAATCCCATTTCCAACTAATTTATAAATTTCAGATTATTGGTTGTGTATAGAACTTACTTGTCTCACACTACTCACTTTAAAGTTAGTTTCAATGTTGCAATAAAATAGATTTTCGTTACTAGGAGATTCTCCTATTCTATTTATAAAATTATAATTTATAGTTTCTCACATTTCCTCCTTCAGGTAGCACTGCCAATAGAGCCAATGGAAGGAAAGAATCAGTCCGTGGTGTCAGAGTTTGTGTTCCTGGGGCTCACCAATTCTTGGGACATTCAATTATTCCTTTTTGTGTTCTCCTCCATGCTTTATGTAGCAAGCATGACAGGAAACTCCTTCATCATGTTCACTGTGGCTTCTGACCCTCACTTACACTCTCCTATGTACTTTCTGTTGGCTAACCTCTCTTTCATTGACTTGGGTGTTTCTTCTGTTATTTCCCCCAAGATGATTTATGATCTGTTGAGAAAGCATAAAGTCATCACTTTTAGAGGGTGCATCACCCAAATATTCTTCATTCACTTCATTGGTGGTGTGGAGATGGTTTTACTCATAGCCATGGCTTTTGACAGATATGTGGCCATATGTAAGCCTCTCCATTATCTGACCATTATGAGCCCAAAGATGTGCATCTTGTTTTCAGTGGCCTCCTGGGTGGTTGGCCTTATGCATTCTCTTATTCAATTGGCTTTTGTAGTAAACTTACCATTCTGTGGACCAAATGTTTTAGACAGCTTCTACTGTGACTTTCCTGGGTTCATCAAACTTGCCTGTGTAGATACACACAAACTGAAATTACTGGTCTTTGTCAACAGTGGATTCATATCTGTGGGCTCCTTCTTCATACTGATCATTTCCTATATTGTCATTATATTTACTGTTTACAAACATTCTTCAAGTGGCTCCTCCAAGGCTCTGTCTACACTTTCAGCTCATGTGACTGTGGTGGTCTTAGCTTTTGGTCCTGTGATGTTCATCTACACATGGCCTTCTTCTTTCACACACTTGGATAAGTTTCTGTCAATATTTGATGCAGTTGTCACTCCCTTTCTGAACCCTGTGATCTATACATTCAGGAATCAAGAAATGAAAATGGCAATGATGAGAGTATTTAAACAGATAATGGTTTATAGACAAATAATTAAACACTTGCACACTGATCACTCTTAACTGAGTACAAATGTTCATTGTTAATATCTGAGAAAAATATTTCCTTGCAAATTTTGGTCTATTTATTCATATAAATTAACCATGGGGTTTTGGAGGACTATAGACAGAGAGGAGACAGGTAGTAGTAAGGTCCAGGGGGAGAGGATCTCTTTTTGGATGGAGTAATGGTAGAGGTATAAAGCGACTGGTGGCTACTCCCTGTTTCTCTGGTCTTTCATGTTCTAACCTGATAACTGACTCCTGATTTTTTATTTAAATAGATTAATTAGATTAATGCTTTGGAGGAGGGCAGGCTGCAATTGGGATTTGTTGCATGAGAAGAAAATAAATAAAAGAAGAAAAATGTTTAAAATTCTCAACATCTTTAGCCACTAGGAAATTACAAATTAGAACTAATGGGATTCCATCTCGCTCCAGTCAGAATCTTTATCATCAAGGAGCCAGATGACAAAAATTGTACTAGAAAATACTGGAAGGAAAACCATAACCCAAGGAAGCTAACTGCACCCACAAAATCACAGGCATCTGATAACCACCCATCAGCATCACCCAAAGAAAAGAAATATAAAAACACTACTACCAAAAAAAAACCAAAATTAACAATCATTCATCATTAATATAGCTTAATATTAATGGAATGAATTCACATATAAAAAGACACAGGCTAAGAGAATGGATACAAAAAAGGATCCAGCATTCTGTTGTTTACAAGAAACATACCTCAACCTCAAAGGCAGACACAACCTCAGAGTAAAAGGTTGGGAAAAGGTTTTCTAATCAAATGGACCTAAGAAACAAGTGGGTGTGGTATCCTAATGTCTAACAAAATTGATTTCAAACTAAAATCAATCAGAAGAGATGGAGAAGGACACTTTATACTCATAACAGGAACAATTCATCAATATGGAGTCTCAATCCTGAATATCTATGCCCCTAATACAAGAGCACCCATACATGTAAAAGAAACATTACTAAAAATTAAATCACACATCAAATCCCACACATTAATAGTAGCAGATTTCAACACTCCTCTCCCACCAATGGACAGGTCAACCAGACAGAAACTTAACAGAGAAATAAGAGAACTAACAGATGTAATGAATTAAACGGACATAACTGGCATCTATAGAACATTCCACCCAAACAGGAAGGAATATACCTTCTTCTCAGTACCTCATGGAACCTTCTCTAAAATTGAAAAATATGGTAACAAAGCTAAATCACAGATAAAAAAATTGGAGTAACCCACTGTGTCTTATTGAATCACCATAGAGTAAAGTTAAAATTCAACAACAGTACTACTTCCAGAAAGCCTACAAACTCATGGAAATTGAACAATCAACTACTGAACCACCCTTGGGTCAAGGAGAAATAGAAATTGTATTCCTCCTTGAATTCAATTAAAATTACAGCACAACATATCCAAACCCATGGAACACTATGAAAGCAGTGCTAAGAGGGAAGTTCATAGCACTAAGTGCCCATATAAAGAAAATGGAGCAAGTTCACATTAGCAAACTAACAGCACACCTGAAAGCTCTAGAAAAAAAGAATCAGACTCACCTAGGAGGCATAGAAGACAGGAAATAATCAAAGTGAGGGCTGAAATCAACAAAATAGAAACACAGAAAACCATACAAAGAATCAATGGAACAAAGAGCTGGTTCTTTGAGAAAATCAATAAAATTGACAAACCCTTATCCAAACTAATCAAAAGGCAGAGAGAGAACATCCAAATTAACAAAATCAGAAATAAAAAGGGGAACATAACAACAGACACAGAGGAAATCCAAAGAACCCTTAGCTCTTACTACAAAACCTTTACTCCACAAAATTGGAAAATGTAAAAGAAATGGACAATTTTTAAGATAGATACCATATACCAAAATTAAATCAAGAACAGGTGAGCAATTTAAATAGTCTTATAAACCACAAGGAGATAGAAGCTGTTATCAAAAACCTCCCAACCAAAAAAAGCCAGAGCCAGATGGTTTTAGTGCTGGATTCTAGCAGAACTTTCAAGAAGAGCTAATACCTATCCTCAAAGTGTTCCACATAATAGAAACAGAAGGGTCATTACCAAACTCTTTTTATGAGGCTACAGTTACTCTGATACAAAACCTGCACAAAGACTCAACCAAGAAAGGGAATTACAGAACAGTCTCACTCATGAACATCGATGCAAATATTCTCAATAAAATACTGGCAAACCAAATCCAAGAACACATCAATAAAAATCTTCCATCGTGATCAAGTAGGCTGTATTCCAGAGATGCAGGGCTGGTTCAACATATGAAAATCTATCAATGTAATCCATCATATAAATAAACTAAAAGAAAAAAAGACATATGATCATTTCTTTAGATGCTGAAAAAGCATTTGACAAAATTCAACACCCCTTCATAATAAAGGTCTTGGAGAGATTAGGGATAGAAGGATCATATCTAAATATAATAAAGGCAATATACAGCAAGCTGACAGCTAACATAAAATTAAATGGAGAGAAACTCAAAGCCATTCCACTAAAATCAGGAACAAGACAAGGCTGTCCACTCTCTCCATATCTCTTCAACATAGTTCTTGAAGTTTCCGATAGCAATAAAACCACAGAAGGATATCAAGGAGAGGAAGAAGTCAAACTTGTTATTTGCAGATGAAATGATAGTGTACATAAGTGACCTCAAAAACTCTACCAGAGAACTCCTACAGCTGATAAATACCTTCACTGATGTGGCAGGATACATGATCAGCTTAAATAAATCAGTAGCCCTCCTATACACAAAGGATAAAGAATCAGAGCTGGAAATCAGAGCTTGAAATGTTGAAATACAGAGTCACAGTATTAAAAACAGCTTGGTATTGGCATAAAAACAGAGACATTGACCAATGGAATTAAATTGAAGTCCTGGATATTAATCCACACACATATTAACACCTGATTTATGACAAAGATGCTAAAATTATACTATGGAAAAAAGAAAGCATCTTTAACAAAAGGTTCTGGCATAACTGGATGTCAACCTGTAGAAGAATGAAAATAGATCCATATCTATCGCCATGTATAAAACTCAAATCCAGATGGATTAAGGACCTCAATTCAACTATGACCAAACTGAACCTGATAAAGGAGAAAGTGGGAAGTAGCCTTCATTGCATGGGCACAGGAGATCACTTTCTAAATATAACCGCAGTAGCACAGACAATAAGAGCAACAATGAATAAATGGGACCTCCTGAAACTGAGAAGCCTCTGTAAAGCAAAGGACACAGGCAATCAGACAAAAAGGCAGCCTACTAAATGGGAAAAATATTCACCAACCCCACATTAGACAAAGGACTGGTCTCCAAAATATATAAAGAACTCAAGAAATTAGGCATTAAAATTCTAAATAACCCAATTAAAAAATGGTGTATTGAACTAAACAGAGAATTCTCAACAGAAGAATTTCAAATAGCCAGAAGATACTTAAAGGCATGTTCAACTTCCTTAGCTATCAGGGAAATGCAAATCAAAACAACTCTGAGATACCATCTTATATCTGTCAGAATGGCTAAGATCAAAACCACTAATGATAGCTTATGCTGTAGAGGATGTGGAGCAAAGGGAACACTCAACCATTGCTGGTGGGAATGCAAACTTGTGCAACCACTTTGGAAATCAGTGTGCCAGTCTCCCAGAAAGCTGAAAATCAACCTACCTCAGGATCCAGCAATACCACTCTTGGGAATATACCCAAGAGATGCTCAATCACACTACAAATCATTTGTTCAACTATGTTCATAGCAGCATAATTTGTAATAGCCAGAACCTGGAAACAATCTTAATGCCCCTCAACTGAAAAATGAATAAAGAAAGTGTGGCACATCTACACATTAGGGTACTACTCAGCAGTAAAAAACAATGACATCTTGAATTTTCATGCAAATGGATGGAATTAGAAAACACTCTTCTGAGTGAGGTAACCTAGACCCCCCAAAATGAATAAGGTATGTACTCACTCATAAGTGGCTCCTAGCCATAAACAAAGGATATTGAGCCTATAGTTCATGATTCTAAAGAAGCTAAGTAATAACGTGAACCCAAAGAAACACACACACACACACACACACACACACAACATTACTATACCCATAGATTAGGCAGTCACTCAGTTCTCATCAATGAAAATTCTTGCAGTAGAGGGTAGTTAACACAGAGACCCACAACTTGTCACCAGGAATAGGATGAGAGACTTCAGACCACTTATCTTTAAATGTGATGACTGTATCCTCCTCCAGTAAATATATTACTGCTCCTCCCTCAAGGTTCAGAGATATATATGGAAGAGTAGATAGAAAGACCATAAGAGCCAAAGGTGGTGGATGTTAAACTTTTAGGAAACAGCATGGATGTTGGGTAAATGAACTGTCAGAGACTATAATTGCATGCACAATATCCAGCAAGTCCAAAACAGAAAATACCCTATCATGAAGAAAGGGAAATAGGCATAAGTTTCTACTCCAAGAAGCTACTTGCAATTGAATGATGTTGGCAAAGTGAAAGTCAGTTTCTTTCAGTGGAGTGGCACTGGGTATATGACCCCAGAAAAAGCTATATGCTCAAGAAATACTTGATCAACACAAAACAGACTCCATGATTTTGTTTTTGTTTGTTTTGGTGTTTATTAAAGCTTTTATTTGTTTTTGGTTGTTTTTTTTTCAGAGAGGGTAAGAATATGAATTTGAAAGAGTAGTAATGTGTTGTGGGGAGGAGTTGAATTTAGGGGAAGGAATATAATCAAAATACATTGTATGAAAATTTTTTCTTTTTTCTTTTTATTTTTTATTGAAAAAAATTTCTGCCTCCTCTCAGCCACCCATTTACCTCCCCCTCCTCCCACTCCTCTTGCCCTCCCCCCAACTCCTTCCCCCCCCGCCTCCAGTCCAAAGAGCAGTCAGGGTTCCCTGCCCTGTGGAAAGTCCAAGGTCCTCCCCCCTCCATCTAGGTCTAGGAAGGTGAACATCCAAACTGGCTAGGCTCCCACAAAGCCAGTACATGAAGTAGGATCAAAACCCAGTGCCATTGTCCTTGGCTTCTCATCAGCCCTCATTGTCCGCCATGTTCAGAGATTCCGGTTTTATCCCATGCTTTTTCAGTCCCAGTCCAGCTGGCCTTGGTGAGCTCCCAATAGATCAGCCCCACTGTCTCAGTGGGTGGGTGCACCCCTCACGGTCCTGACTTCCTTGTATGAAAATTTTTAAAAAATTAAGAGAAGAAAAATTTAAAATAGAACTATCATATTACCAGCTATACCAACCATGACCACATAATAAAGGATCCTGTCTTACTTAATTTTCCATTTATATGAGATAAAACACCATGACCAAAGCAACTCCTAGAAGAAAGAGATTATTTAGATTTATACTTACATAGAGCTAAGCATCTATGATTTCAGAGCAGGAGAATGGTGACAGGAACTAAGAACTTATATACTTGTTGTAAATACAAAACAGAGAGCACTGGGAGTGCTGCGAGGCTTTGAACCCTCAGAGCCCATCACAGTCACCTACTTCTACCTGGTAGTGGATAGCTCCTAAACCTACCCAAAGAGTGCCACCAACTGGGGACCAATTATACAAACATTTGAGCATATGGGAGATATTCTTATTTGAATGACCACAGAAAATATTCTACTGCAAAGATATTTTTATATTCATGTTTTTGCTATTCTATTTACAATAGCTAGAGAAAGGAATAAGTCACAGATAATACACACAAAGAAATTTTATTGAGCACAAAACAATGAGTTATGATGTTTAAAATTTTTTATAATAAGTATTAGTTTTGTAAAGAAAGATTGTATGGAGTTTGAGTCATCTGTGAGGAGTCAGTTCTCTTCTTCCACATGTTAGCTCCAGAGATTGCACTCAGGTCCTCAAGCATGATAGTAAGTGCCTTTACTCATTGAGCCAACACATTGGTCCAGTATATTTGTAATCCTTTGATTATTTATATTTACCTTGAAGAACGAAGTAATTGCAATGAGTAATTAACAGTGATTGGATCCAAGTAGCTTAATGAGACTAAAACAATTCCACTTTCTCCATAGTATCTGAGTTTCAGAGTTCTTTGGCCACATTGACCAAACAAATAATTCTCTGGAGAAAAGTTCTGTAACCATGAGCCCCTTCAAAGATGTCATGCTTTTGCAGTGTCCCTTGGTCAGAGACTCACAAGGTGTATATAATTAGCTTCATATATTCCTAATGGAAGATTCTATGTGGCACTTTATCTGAGAGGACACAGGGAAACCTGGCTCTACAAGATGTTGTTATCATTCAGGTAAAATGGATAGATGGAAATAAACTTATCAGTGTATAAGTTGATTATTAACAGATATTTGTTTGTGACTAGTGTTGCTGTGGATCTGAGTTGCATCCTAAAGCACTTGATGAAGTCTAGGGCAAAGTAGAGTACAGGCAAGAAAATGAATTGAACAACACAGAAGGATGATTGTAACATTATTCATGGTGTGAAAAGGCTTTGAATTTGATAGCGAAGAGATCAAGGAGGGGTACATGGAGTGATTTGGAGGGAGAAAAGTGAAGGGAGAAATGATGTAATGAGATTACAGCATAATCTCAAAAATAAGGGAAAAATGTCTATACAAATATTAGAAAAAGCAAAACAATTGACTGCCTTTGAGCTAGAACCACATTATATATAGGGGAATATAAATAGGACTAGAAAATGCCAAAAAACATTGTAATGTTTTGTGTGAAACTTCTGCATCAATCTGTTATTCTATGCTCAGAAATGATAAAATGATATAATCTCCTACTGAATGACAAATAAAAAATAGCTTGTTAATACATACAAATAAGATGGAAGGATTTGTTGGCTTTTCTTTCAGTTGTTTCCAAAAAGAAGAAAATAAGCATAGCATTTTTTGTAATATAGTAGCAAATTTTATTAGTGAGTTTGCAAGATGAAAGTGCCTCATGTATTCCTGAGTAGGAAATAGTGCTTAACATGTAGAAATTAAGACCCAGTGCTGAAATCATACTATCCCATATAATTTTATTTTTTCATCATGATAGGTGCAATTTCAGAACACAGTGATTCCTGAGGTGCCAGGAGCTATATTTATTTCTTGCTTCATTCTAAAGAATGTAAATTATACTAATAATTTTGTTTCTAAACTATAAGTATAGTGGAGAAGATTTAAAAATTTTGCCAAGCAGATTCAGTAGAATGTGAAAAAGAATCATTAATACAAAGGCATTGCAAAAGCTATTTAGACAAGTGTAATCATCGTAGTTTTTGAATTTCTGTTTATTATCATTTATTTATCCCATATTCTCTATTCAGTTTTAATAATATCATTTTTCTTCAGTTTTCTCTGTTGCTTCAGAACTCTGCCTACACTATCTCAATAAACTATACAGCTATATATAGAGTTTTTAATTGATAAATAACATCTTTTCCCATTCTACAGTAAAATATAATGACATTTTGAAATTTTCAAGCAAATGGATGGATCTAGAAAAACCATACTGAATTAGGTAACCCAGACCCAGAAAGACAAGTATAATACACTCACTCATAGTGACTTTTAAACATAAAGAAAAAAAATCAGCCTACAGTTCACAATGTCATAGATGCTAGTCAACAAAGAAAATCCTATGAGAGCTTTACATGGCTTTACATAGATAGGAGAAAAAGATAAGATCTCCTGAGTAAATTGGGAGCATGGGAGTCACAGAGAGGATAGAAAGGGAGAGGAGAGGAAGGAAGGGGATTGAAGAATATGTGTATCTCAGTAAAAGGAATAAAAAAGAACATCTTTTAGCAAATATTTGCTTCTCTATTTTTAAAGTTTTTCTGATTTTAAGGTTTGGGACGAGAAGACAGGAAAAAAGATGTAAGACTAAGCCTCATAGGCTGGTGTCTAATGGAGGAGGGTTTAATGAATTATATTTTTGATGAGTAGTAAATACAGACCAACTGTTCTTTGAGAACAAGTGAACTAAGAATACATTCATTTATTTGCCAGACTATAAACACAAACATTAAAATATTATTAAATAAATGTGCTACTATGTTTTCAATCTGTATTTTTGGTGCTTACTGCTAATGAACATTCACTTTTTAAATTGGTTTATCTGACGTGTTGGGTCCTATTATGGACAAGTGATAGTAACAAAATGATAACATTTATTGAAGACTCACATTTGTATACTTACTTATGGAGTATATGGTTAGGATATTCATTTTAGGCTGGAAGTTGAATATAAATCAATATTTTTGTTTGTTCAATAGATAAGTAATACCAATTCACAGATTTTTATACAATTAGCATGGTATTAAACTACCAGTAAAGTATGGCATTAATCTTGGTTTTTGAACCAAACCCCTATATTATCTAGTATCTATGTTAATTCTGTAAATAGAACAAAACCCCAAATTATAATGTGACAACCCATTTAACAGAAATATGAACATATAATTACTATTACATTATGTCATCTTGCCAAGGATTCAGTTCATTTGGAATTACTTCAGGGCAGTGACTCCTGTTATTCCCAGTACTTCAAAAACTGATTGTCTCCATGAATGTAGTTTGGATGCTTATCTTGTCACAATGTCAATTGCTATAAAAATTTCTTGTTTCAAAGAATAAAATTATGTATCCATCTAACTCTGTTTGGTGAGCTGGTCTCGTGTCCAGTTAGTTCAATTAAAGTATAGTACTTTAATGTTAATTTGTAAGCAAGAATTCATGGCAAAGGGACACATTTCATAATCTTGATGTTAACTATTTTGCAGAGAAGTTAGAAGTTAGGAAATATATGTCAGAATAAGGTCTGTAGCCTTTGCTATAGATATCAATATGGATAGTTAAAAATGATGAGTAGTTTTTTTTATTCTGTAATAGAACTGATAACATACTAGTCTTCAAATGAAAGTGTAAAGACCTTGGGGATGAATTTTGTCTTTAGTATTTACTAATCTTCCACCTTATGTGGAATAGCTGTGGAGTCACTCTAATTTGAAAGTAGAGGGATACTGAATTTATAAATATCTCAACATGACCGGATGACTGGCAGCAGCTTCTCTGCATGACTACAAATTCAAATTATATGAGCATAATAGAAAACCTTTCTTCCTCTAGTTTTATGAAGGCACAATTAACCAATAGATTTTGTAATGTTTATATTGTATAGCGAGATGTTTTGTATATGTGAATATATAAAATACAAAAATATATAAAACCTTAAAATACATGTGTATGTTGTGAGCTAACCAGCTTAGTTGCCACCCATACTGATTAGAAAATGAATGGCGAAGTTCTGCACTGACCAATTTTCATGTAGGCCCTACTGTTAGTAACAGTCACCTCACTGTACCATGATTCTCCAGAAGCTACCCATCCAGTCTAATTATGCATTTCCCTTTTTACAAATATCTCCTTTTCCCCTTTCTATCCCATCCCATTTGCTCATGATCTGTTGTTATATTTTCTGCTTCTATGAGTTTAGAGTCCCTAGAGTCCATGCCGACTGACACATTTCAGCATTAGACTTTCCGTGTTTCTTTAATTCAGTTAGCCCAATGACTTCTAGTCTTATTGTGGTAAAAGAAAAATAGGATTTCTTTGTTTGAAGGAGAACAAAGAATAGTCCATGTGTGTAAGAGTGTCTTTTCTTGTGTGTGTTATCCACTCGTCTATTACCTAACACATCTTATTTTCACATATTGCTTGTTATTTGTGAATGTTACATTTTCTGGATATATATTCTTCACATTAGAATTGCTATATCATATAATATATCTATGTTTATTTTAAAAATTAAATTTACTATTATTATTATTACTATTATATTATATTGTGATTTTATATATATGGGTATGGTCAATGTATACTTGATGTGTGTGTGTGTACATGTACGTGCATACAAAATAACATAGACCCGTGTACATTGGAGGTCAAAAGACAATGTTCTGGGTCCTGTTTTCTCATTCTCTACTTGATTCCTTTGAAACGGTGTCTCATGCTGAGCCTGGATCTAGTCTGCCAATCCCCAAGCTCAAGTGATCATTTATTTCCAGATTTCACAACACTGTAGGTATAGACACACACAGTCACAATTAGCTTCTTGTTTGGACGCTGGAATCTGAACACAGGTTATCACAATTACACAGTGAATGCCCTTACCAGTCAAGGTATCTCTCTAGCTTAATATTTCCAGTTTTTAGTCTTTTCCATTGCTATTCAACTGTTTTGTTCTCGCCCTACACCTCTTTATCATTTATGGTGTTGAGAAGCTAATATAGGTCCTTATTCATCTGTAATTTTATTTCATTGGGCTACAAATTTTTTGAAGGACCTCCACAAATTTTTGTCTTCCTAAATAAATAGACTAATTCATATTCACATCAAATTTTTTTAAAAACAATCAAAATTTGTTTTCTTTAAAAAAATTAAAGCTTTTGAAATATAAATACAATTACCTCATTTCCATTTCCTTTCCTCCCCCAACACTTCCCAAGCACCTTCTCTTGTTATCTTTGGAAACTGTGAGGTGATATTTTGTTATGGTTTGAAGTCATGATCCCCTGATGACTAGTGATGATCAGCACTGGTTCATATATAAATGCAGGACTTTACCTTAATACAATTATAATTTATCATTTCTCCTGTTTCTTCTCTTAGGTAGCACTGACAAAAAGGTCAATGGAAGGAGTGAATCAGTCTGTGGTGTCAGAGTTTGTGTTCCTGGGACTCACCAATTCTTGGAGTATTCAACTATTACTCTTCGTGTTCTCCTCCATGTTTTATGTAGCAAGCATGACAGGAAACTCCCTCATCGTGTTCACTGTGGCTTCTGACCCTCACTTACACTCTCCCATGTACTTTCTGTTGGCTAACCTCTCCTTCATCGACTTGGGTGTTTCTTCTGTTGTGTCCCCCAAGATGATTTATGACTTATTCAGAAAACACAAAGTCATCTCCTTTAGAGGCTGTGTCACTCAAATCTTCTTCATTCATGTCATTGGAGGTGTGGAGATGGTGCTGCTCATAGCCATGGCTTTTGACAGATATGTGGCCATATGTAAACCTCTCCATTACTTGACCATTATGAGCCCGAGAATGTGCATCTTATTTTTAGTGGCTGCCTGGGTGGTAGGCCTTATTCACTCTCTGGTTCAACTGGCTTTTGTAGTAGACTTACCTTTCTGTGGACCTAATGTGTTGGACAGCTTCTACTGTGACCTTCCTCGATTTATCAAACTTGCTTGCATAGACACTTACCAACTGGAATTCATGGTCACAGCCAACAGTGGATTCATCTCTGTGGGCTCCTTCATCATACTGATCATTTCCTATATTGTCATCATAATCACTGTACAAAAACACTCGTCAAGTTCTTCCTCTAAAGCTCTGTCCACACTTTCAGCTCATATCTCTGTGGTTGTCTTATTCTTTGGTCCGTTGATATTCTTTTATACCTGGCCTTCTCCTTCTATACACCTGGACAAATTTCTGGCAATTTTTGATGCAGTTGTTACTCCTTTTCTGAATCCTGTGATATACACACTCAGAAATCAGGAAATGAAGGTAGCAATGAGGAGAGTATGCAGAAAGCTAGTTAGTTATAGGAAAACTTCTTAAATTGATGAGCTGAGGACTTTCTTCAATGAATGTAGAAGGTTACGGTTCATCAACCTCAGAAAAATATTTGCACACACACACACACACACACACACATATATATATATATTACACATATACAAATTATGTATATATCTTTGTCTTTCTGTATATGTTTACATATTCTTCTGATTAGTTTGGATTAATAATCTCTACTGAAAACAGAGAATCACTTTTATTTACAAAGCAAAGATTATAATAATCTTGAACTTACATTCCTAAGGAATAGTGTTTACTTCGAAGTAACTGATACTGAAGGCCTTTAGAACAAGGAAAATTTCTCTCTCACTTCTTTTATACTTGTTTTATTTCTTGAGTATTTCATGTATGAATATTGGCTTCAAAAATTTCCATTCTTCTTTCTCACCATCCTTTTATTTCTGGCCCCTCTTATTTCTTAACTCATTATGATTTCTTTAATTTAAAATATATTCTAATATATATGTTAAAAAATAAGATATAAATAAGATACTGAATCCATTGTGTTGCCCATGTGTATATGTGTTTACTATACATTGTCTCCAGTGCAGGAATTTCTGGACAGTTTGCTTATAAAAGCTTATTCTACTGAGCCATTTGTCTGTCTCCTGTAGTTTGTTATGTTACTTATTTGGATTTTTTCTGCTGTGGAAGGAAATTCAAATCAGTAGAACACACTCAGGGGTGTAATAGATGCTTGTTTTGTGTAGAAGACTTGAAAACCATTTTGGAATACCAGCAAGAAACTAAGTAAACATGGGTTTTCTGACAGATTAGCATTACTCTTTTCACATACATCATATTTCTATTCCTTTATATTTATTACCTTTTTCTTAGTATATTTCTATGTTACAGTAAATCTCAAGAATAAATTGTGTAATATTTGAAAGGAGGAATTGAAGCAACATGTTTGTTTACTTTGTGAGTTCATAAATAGGTACTAAGATACTGCATGTGTTGCTACAAGTACTCTGTGATACGGAAGAAAAACCATCCCTGAAGATATTCTGCACTTTTATAGATCTCAAAGTTCAGTTCCTCCAGTCCCAGTCATTTGCAGGTCATCGCCAATGTGATGACAGTCACCCGGCACATACACGCACCTGCATCATCAAATTTGGTGCACTCAGACAGACACAACAGAGTTAATCCTTGCTCTTCACTACATGATATTTTCATGTCCATTGTTCTCGTTCACTGGTTTGAGGTACAGCATGAGGTTAATTGGGATCAGACTTAAGTGCAGTACTGAATGACTTCCGTATTCATAAAGTCTTGTTCACATAAGTAGTCACTGTACATCCTTATGTTCTTTGTCCTTTACTGAGAAACCTGTGAGTGGTTGGTGTCAACCCTATGATTTGTTAATCAAAAAATATTTTCTAAATTTCCATGTTATTCAAATGATATTTCATCAAGCATGGACACTTTTATAGCAGATGAAATGTGATAATGAGCTCACAACACATGAAACTAACTAGTCTACCCACATGCTTCATTCCTTATAAGCCAGTGATGGAAATCTTGGGCTAGGAAATGGGCTAGTGGGTGTCCCTCCAATGTGGTAGGCACAGAAGTAGCTGTGCCAATCTTGCTCACAGTTCCCAGTTGTTCACTCTGTTCTGTAGTCATACATTTTACTTGTAGTTTTTCAAGCCTCTAATTTTTTCTTAGCTCCGTTGCCCTTTTATGGTAAGAACTCACTATTCTACACATCTCTGATTCTTTTATTATCTTTTATTTGTTCTTATAACCCTGCTCAAACTTTGAATATCTTTGCTTACATAAATTCTCTTCCATTACCAGAGTTTGTTATATTTTGTTTCCTGAATCTTGATTTATTCCCTGTTACTTCTGTGAAAAAATAAACAGAAAATTGAATTACATTTATTTGCAAAGGGAAATATGTATATAAATGCAAAATACAAGAAACATCTGAAAGAACACAAACAACACAAGGGTTATCCCAGAAGGATTAGGTAGGGGTTTGTTTTGCCTGAGTTGTGAGATGCCCCCAGCATGACCACCAAGAAACAATGAAATTAAGAGCCTGCATAATACTTGTATAAATATTATAGGGCAGACCATTTGTATTGGAGAGCCAATTAATATGTTCTCCCTTGGAAGACTATTTCTCCTAAAGTCAGCATTCCTGAGCTGTCTAGTTCTCTGTGTAGGAATGATCCTCTTGGGCTTTCCCTCTTCTGTTTTACCATGGATATAGGCCCTGTTCACACCACGTTTAAACAATCATGCTGAGACTTTATGATTACAATTTCTGACATTACTAGAGGTCACAATCTCATAGCAAACTCCCTGTCCTCTGACTCTTACAATCTCTCTTACCTCTTCTACAATTACCCCTGAACCTGAAGCGTGGGAGTTGTTTTGTTTCAATAATGGTCTCCATCCATTCCAAAGAGGAGCTTCCTTGATGAGGACTAAGGACATCACTTAGCTGTGTGTATAAGAACAAATATCTAGAATGCAGTTAGAGATAACGCTGGTTTAATAAAGTGGCAGTTGTTGGTTTTTCTCCAAGATCCATTAATTTCCTTCCCTGAGTAGCTGGCAAGGTTTCCAATTATCATAATTATCCTATTGGACAATTCTTTTATTTATTTGTTATTTGTTTATTTATTTAGGTTTTTAAGACAGGGTTTCTTAGTGTAACCTTGGCTGTCCTGGAACTCAATCTGTAGATCAGGCTGGCCTGGTGCTTTCAGAAATCTGCCTGCCTCTGCTTTCTGTGTGCTGAGATTAAAGGTGTGTGTTGCAACCATCTGGCTTGAGCAAGTTTTAAGAAGTTATGCACTTTTCCTTTTTAAATTTTGTTTTAAATTTCATTTTTCATTTCATCCATAGTTCTCACCCCAAATATCCCTGTCAGATCGAAGCCCATCCACTCCTCCCAATGTGTAAGGGTTCCCACGGGAAGTTAACAAAGTCTGGCACATTAAGTTTGGGCAGGACTAAGCCTCTCCCCCACACCCTGCATTAAGGCTGAGCATAGCATCCCACCATAGGGAATGGGCTCTAATAAGCTTGCTCATGCACCAGGGATAGATCCTGACCCTACTGCCAGACGCCTCACATAGAGCCCAATTTTCACCCCTGTCTCTGACCTAGGGAGGGCCTAGTTTGGTCCCATATCAGTTACACAGCTTGTGGTCTAGGGTTCATGAATTTCCACGGGCGTGGTCGAGATGTCTGTAGATTTCTCTCTCATGATCTTGACCTCTCTTGCCCACATATTCCCTCATCCCTCTCTTCAATTGGATTCTCAGAGTTTGGCCTGGTGCCTGGCTGTGGATCTCTCCATCTGGTTCCATCAGTTGCTGAATTGTTGGTGATTGTTTTTCCTGGCTGCCCAGAACTGAAATAATCACACAGAAACTGTCTTATTTAAATCACTGCTTGATCCATTAATTCTAGCTTCTTATTGGCTAACTCTTACAACTTAATTTAACCCATTGTGAATCGCCACATGGCTGTGGATTACTCAAATGATTCTGGCATGTCTGTTCCCGGTGGGGCTACATAGCATCTTTGAGACGCCTTCTTCTTTCTCTCAGCATTCAGTTTAGTTTTCCCTGATATCTTCTTCAATTTCTTTCTTAGAGACTTAAAGTTCTTATCATACAGGCCTTTCACGTTTTTACCTAGAGTTAACCAAAGATATTTTATGTTATTTGTGGGTATTTTAAAGGCTGATGCTTCTCTGATTTCTTTCTTGGCCCATTTATCATTTGTATGTAGTAGGGCTTCCAATTTTTTTTAGAGGTAATCTTGTATCCTTCCACATTACTGAAGGTGTTTATCAACTGTAGGAGTTTCCAGATAGAGCTTTTTAGGTCACTTACATAAACTTATCCTATCTCATCATAGTGGAAGTTTGACTTCTTCCTTTTTAATTTGTATCCTCTTGATCTCCTTTCGCTGTCTTTTTGCTCTAGCTAGAACTTCAAGTACTATATTGACTAGATATGGAGAGCCTTGTCATGTTTCTGATTTTAATGGAATCACTTTGAGCTTCTTTCCATTTAATTTTTCTGTTAATTTTTTTGGGTTTTAAATATTGCTTTCATAATGTTTAGATATGTTTCTTGTATTCCTGATTTCTCCAAGATCTTTATCATAAGGGGTGTTGAATTTTGTCAAAGACATTTTTGGCATCTAATGAGATGATCCTGTGTTTTTTTTCTTTCATTTTGTTGATACAGTGGATTATATAGACAGATTTTCAGATACTGAGCCAACCCTGCATATTTGGGATGAAGTCTACTTGGTCATTTTGGTCTTTTCTTGATGCGGTTTTGGATTCTGTTTGTCTGTTTACTAAGTATTTTTGCATCAATGTTTGTAAGTGAGATTGGGCTTTACTTCTTTATTTTAGCTGCATCTTTGTGTGGTTTGGTTATTATGGTAACAGTAGTAGAGTTTGGGGATGCTTCTTCTGTTCCTATTCCATGGAACCATTTGAAGACTTTTGGAATTAGTACTTTCTCAAAATTTTGGTATAATTCTGTGCTGAAGTCTTCTGGCCCTGTGCTTTTTGTGGATGGGAAACTTTTAATGGCTATTTCTATTTCCCTTGGATTATAGGTTTATTTAAAATGTTTTTTGTCTTGATTTAATTTTGGTATATGGAACTTATCAATTTTTTAACCCTTTCTTTTAAATTTTCCAATTTTGTTGAGTACAGATTTTTGAATTGTGATCTGATTAGTCTCTGAATTTCCTCAGTGTCTGATGTTATGCCCCCTCTTCATTTCTGATTCTGTTAATATGTATATTCTCTTTCTGACTTTTCATTAATTTAGATGAGAGTTCGTCTATTTTATGGATTTTAAAGCATTTCTATTTTATTGAAACAAAGTGCAAACTCTTTGTTTCATTGATTCTTTATATTGTTTTCTTTGCTTCTATTTTATTGATTTTTTTGCCTTCAATTTGACTCATAACATCTCATAGTTCCCTTGTTTTTCTGTTAATTTTCAATCTGGAAGATATGCGTATTAGTGAGAGAGGGGTGTTTTTTTTTCAATTTATTTATTAAAGATTTCTGTCTCTTCCCCACTGCTGCCTCCCATTTCCCTCCCCCTTCCCCCGACCAAGTCCCCCTCCCTCGTTAGCCCAAAGAGCAATCAGGGTTCCCTGCCCTGTGGGGAAGTCTAAGGACCACCCACCTCTATCCAAGTCTAGTAAGGTGAGCATCCAAACTGCCTTGGCTCCCACAAAGCCAATACGTGCTGTAGGATCAATAACCCATTGCCATTGTTCTTGAGTTCTCAGTAGTCCTCCTTGTCCGCTATGTTCAGTGCTGGTGGGAATGCAAACTTGTGCAACCACTTTGGAAAGCAGTGTGGAGGTTTCTCAGAAAATTTGGGATCAACCTACCCCTGGACCCAGCAATACCACTCTTGGGAATATACTCAAGAGAGGCCTTAGTCATACAACAGAAATATATGCTCTACTATGTTCATAGCAGCATTGTTTGTAATAGCCAGAACCTGGAAACAACCTAGATGCCCTTCAATTGAAGAATGGATGAAGAGAGAGGGGTGTTGCAATCTCCCATTATTAGCTAGTATGGGTTAATGTGCAAATTAAGCTTTTGTAATATATCTTTTACAAATGTGGGTGCCCTTTTGGGGGGGGGGGGGGCATAAATGTTCAGGATTGAGACTTTATCTTAATGGATTTTTCGTGTAATGAACATCAAATGTCCTTCTTCATTTCTATTGATTTATCTCAGTTTGAAGTCTTTTGTGAGACATTAGGATAGCTATACCAGCTTGCTTCTTAGGTTCATTTGCTTGGAAAGTCTTTTTCTAACCCTTTATTCATAGGAAATATGTGTTTTGAAGTTGAGGTTGGTTTCTTGTATGCAGCAGAAGGTTGGATACTGTTTTCATATCCATTCTGTTAGTCTGTATTTTTTATAGGCAAGTTGAGTCCATTCAATTTAAGGATTGTTAATGACCAGTGATTGTTAATTCCTGTTACCTTTTGGTGGCAGTATGTGTGTGTTTCTCTTTATGATTTGCTGTTGTGGGATTATCTATTGTTTGTGCTTTCGTGGGTAAAGCTAACTTCCTTGGGTTGGAATTTTTCCCTCTAGTACTTTATGTAGGACTGGATTTGTGGATAGGTATTGGTTAAATCTTGTTTTGTCATGGACTATCTTGTTTTCTTCTTCTATGGTGATTGAAAGTTTTGCTGGGTATAGTAGTCTGGTTTGGCATCCATGGTCTTTTAGTGTCTGTATAAGACCTGTCAGGACCTTCTAGCTTTCAGAGTCTACATTGATAAGTCAGGTGTTATTTTGATGGGTCTGCCTTTATATATTACTTAGCTTTTCCTTTACAGTTCTTCATATTCTTTCTTTATTTTATATATTTTATGTTTTGATTTTTATGTGATGAAGAAATTTTTTGGGTCCAATCTATTTAGTGTTCTGTGTGTTTTTTGTATTTTCATAGGTATTTCCTTCTTCTTGTTGGTACAGTTTTCTTCTATGATTTTGTTGAATATATTTTCTGTGCCTTTGAGCTGCTATTATTCTCCTTTTTCTATCCCTATTATTCTTCTGTTTGGTCTTTAATTGTGTCCCAAATTTCCTGGATTTTTGTGTTTTGACGTTGTTACCTCTAATGTTTTCTTTGACTGATAATTCTATTTCTTCTGCTTTTTCTGGCTTTGGATGTCTAGGTTTTTCTGTAGTAGGACTACAAGGTTCTGGTGGTACCAGATTGCTCTTTAGGTTGTTGAATATATTCTTGCATTGGTGTTTACCCATCTGTTAGTCCAATTTGTACAGGTAGTGTCTTTGACTCTTAGTTCAATTTTTGCAGTTGGTGTCTGTGTCTCAGTTATCCTGTCTTGGACCAATCTGTGCAGTTACTGTCTTTTATAGGGAGTGGCTCTAGGTTCACTCTGTGTAGTTGCAGTCTGTTTGCTGCTGGTCACTCACTTCTGTTCAGTTCTGTGCAATCACAGTTTGTATCTCAGGGGCCTATTGAGGTCACAGGAGATGAGTAGGCTTGTGATTGAAATGGAACATGTAGATTGCAGGACCTGATCGGTGGTGCTTGGGAACCCTGCCTATAGGAGGTTTGCCTTTGTAGCTGAGGTGTGTGTATGGGAAGTGCCCATGTTTTGCCTAGGGCATAGATACTGAGCTGACCAGCTGAAATGCTGGTCACTCATCTCTTGGTTTGTTCTATGCAGTTGTAGTCCATGTCTCATGGAGCTGCTGAAGTTGCCTGGGATTGGTGGGTTTGGAGATGAAGTGTTACTTGTCAATGCTATGCATTTAATGGTGGCTGTGGAGCAGGAAAATAATATGTAAATTTTGTAGAATAAAAGATTAAATTGCAGTATGAGTGTCACAGTGTTCTTATCTTGAACATACACATACACACACACACACACACACACACACACACACACACACGAACAATTTAGGCAGCTTTTCTAAGTAAAAGAAATGAGGATATGACATCTATATCTACAAGACCTCAGGACAATTTTTTAGGAGAGTCTTCTCCCTACTTAGGTGATTCTAATTTGTGACAAATTGACATTAAAACCTATCATAATGTACATATTCTCTCTCTTCTCTCTCTCTCTCTCTCTCTGTCTCTCTCTGTCTCTCTCTCTCTCTCTCTCTCTCTCTCTCTCTCTCTCTCTCTGTGTGTGTGTGTGTGTGGCACATACAATTTGCAGCATTTTCCCCGTTATAGAGAAGAAACCATAAATCTGTATTGTGAATGTATACATATACATTGCTGGCCTAACTTGGAAGAGACTGTCTACTGAAAAATATCTAATACAGAAATCTGCCAATTATGTGGGTGCAATTTGGACTCCAATTTAGAGTGGGGACTAAAAACATGAGATTTAGAATTTAGGGATTGTTTTGGTTTTCTTTTAACAATCTCTGGTAAGTGGCTTTCATACATTGTATAAATAATGATACATATAAAATGTATCATGTCAAGATAGATTGATATTTAAATGAAACTTTATTCAGTGTTTAAGTAGAGAATACCATGTAATACAAATCCTGATGGAGGATAAGCTGATCTGAGGGAAATTGTGTTATTAGAACAAATCTCATGAAAACACACAGACAGTTATCTGGCAATGACATAATTACTCACTATATGTTCCAATGCTTTCCTAATTTGATATTATTTTCCCAACTCTGTTCATCTCTCAGATATAAGAAAACAAAATGTACAAATATTTTACTGCTCCAGTTACACTCAGTTTTCTTTTTTTTTGCTATTTGTGGATATATTAAACACCAGTCCACACCCTTGACACGAGTATGCCATTCTTTGTTGCAGCCATTTCCATACAAGTTGTATAAAATCAAATCACAGTAAAATTCATTGTTGCTACACCCTTACTGTGCTGTTGTACTTACTGGAAAATAAATCTATTTTTTGTCCACATTCATGTTTATTTACTTGTACAGCAGTTTATTAAATGATGTTCTGCTGTTAGCTCTTTGTATAAACTGTGTAACTTTTCGTACATAGTCTCAACATTCTTTCAGGGAGTGTAGGAATTGATGTGTGTAGCATTGTTTCTTTGTTATTTTTAGTTGATAAATATTTTGGACATCATATTTATAGGTCAGAGTTTTACTGAAAATGAGGACTTCCCACAAATTCTTTTTTTAAAAAAAAATATTTATTTATTTATTTATTATGTATACAATATTCTGTCTGTGTGTATGCCTGCAGGCCAGAAGAGGGCACCAGACCTCATTACAGATGGTTGTAAGGCCACCATGTGGTTGCTGGGAATTGAACTCAGGACCTTTGGAAGAGCAGGCAATGCTCTAAACCTCTGAGCCATCTCTCTAGCCCCAAATTCTTCTTCTTAAACTACACTATAATTAAAATATTAGTTTCATTTAACTCTGTGATGATAGTTAAACTTTGAGAGAATATTTATCTATTAGTCAGGAATAATAGCAGTGATATATTTTTGCATTGAGCAGGATCTCACTATGTAGCTCTAAATGTTTTGAAAGTCACTATTTAAGGCTGGATTCAAACTCACTGAGATCCACCTGCCTCTGCCTTCTGATTGCTGAGATTAAAGATGTATGCCACCATGTTAAGTGTTAAACTTTCAAATGCATGTAGTTTAATGATACCATAATAATCCTGGTTTTCTTTTGTTTCTTCTCCTTAATATCATACTGTGAGCTACAGAAATTGTTTGGTCACACAGACCAAACCAAATACTGTAGAGAAAAGAATTCTATAATTACATGATGCTTCTAAATTGCCATGTTTTTAGTAGTGTCCTTTGGTCAGTGACCTCTTGAGGTATATATAATGAGTTTCCTATCTCCCTAATGAAAGATTCCATGTGGTATTTTGTGTGAGGGCACACAGAGAGGCTTGACTCTGCTAAGATGATGTTGTTATCATTCAGGTAAAATACATGGCCGGAAATAAACTTAGCAATGCTTGGGTGGCTAATTCCTAGATGTTAGTTTGTGCTGGGAATTACTGTGGATAAGAGTCACATCCTAAAGGGCTTGAGGAAGACAAGCAAAGTAGAGAGCAGTCAGGAAAAGGAATTGAACGCACAGGAGGATAGCTGATAAACACCAACTGAAGTATTGGCAAAGGCTAAGTAACTGGCTGCCTATGAGCTAGAACCACATTGTAAATGACCTTGAGAAGTCAAACAACCTTGTAACATTTTCTTCTAAGTTTATGTAGAAATATAATTAATCAATTTTTGCTTATCAATAATTGATTTAATGATATAATATCCTACAAATGGGTAACTAATAAAAACAGTAATAATTATAAATAAACACAAGGAGATTTGTAGTTTTCTTCTCACTGGCTTTTAAAAATAGGTTGAGTGTGAACAACTCACCTTCTACAAAATGTTCGGTGGATGTTCTCTAAAACAGAAGGAATTTTGTGAGAGATTTTCATACTTTTCAGGTTGGAAGAGTGTTATGAAAACCTGACCAGAAGTAAATTTTAACATGAGACCAAAGGCCTCAATGTTGAAAACAGATGTTGTGATACAATGTCATTTTAATTTCAGAACCAAATGGTATTTAAAATATAAAAAGTTGAAATGATTTTCTTGTTTTCATCTGTGGTGTAAAATATAAAGTTGGTATGTTTGTATTAATTTGACTCTGATCAGTGTTCTTATCAGGAAGACTAAAGATGTATGAGGTGACTTTTACCTAATTATGTATTTGAATAAGATACAGAAATATTTATATCTCCCAAACTATTAAATAAATGTAGTAATGTTCTTAAATTAGGGGCAACTATATTTGGTTAGGTTTCCTAGGATTTAAGAAATGCTTTGAAAAAATAAGCATAGTGAAAATACAACAGATTCAACTGAGGGGGATAAGTTCATAATTTAAATATTTATGCCTAATTTACAGTAAGCTTTCTCATTTTTCTATTCTGATTATATACCAACTTTTTAAACTTCATAGTCTGTCTATTAGCATTCTACCTGATATAGATTTAGATTTTTCCTTCATTCTTATTTATCTCTTTATTACCACTTTTTAAATCCTGAGAATAATTTTTTAGTGTTTAGAAAAAAATTACCCAAGGGAAGATAATTTTTAAATCTCAGAAGTACTTTATGGGAGGAAGGAGAGAGCGGGGCCAAAGAAAGATAGAGACTGAATAAGAAGGTAAGAATGTGAAGGATAGACAAAGAGAGAGAGAATTAGTTAAGGTGACTTGCAAATCAGGTACAAGAAGGGAAAGAGGGTAAGGAATTTTAAAGAAAGAGTAAGGAAGCCCGAGAATCAGAGGAGGTATGCTTAAGACAGGCCTAGGGCAGAGTTAGAATGTTTAAAAAAAAGATTACAGTTAATTTTCTTTATCATTTCATAATTCTATCCAATCTTTAATATTATATAATCATGTATATTTTGTAGTTTTAAAAAACATAAATGGAGAATTTTCAGTTTTCACCAAATACTTATTTTTCCTCATTTTCTATGTTTTCAGAGTCTAGGCTTTGGTGTGCACTAATGAGAAGTCATACATAAATTGAGCTGTACAGAGGTTGGTATTTGAAAAATGAACAAATTAATTAGTTTTTTAGTACTAAACGTATATATGATGTTCTATGAGAGCAAATGCACCAATTTCACATTTGATATGTTGTGTTGTATTCTTGTTGAAATGATGTGATGATGTAAAGTGTTAGTTAATGGGAGATGGGTAGTGCATTTTGGAACATATTTGGGCATGGTAGTGTGATGCCTTCTGCTTATTCATATTCATTAATGTTTTTGAGTAATCTCATGAATTGGTCACTGCTATGAGCAAGAGGAAGAAATGCATTGATATTGTTAGCATTAATTGAACATTCACAATTGGAGCTTTTATCTATTGTGGACATGATTGTGTTTATGGCTGCCTCACCCTGTCCTGCCCAATCCTTACTGAATGCATGACTGTGATCTGTGTTTCATTCCTATAACTTCACTGAAGTAACCATTTTAATTTGTTTAACAAAAAGAAAACTGAAGGTTGAGTGCTCAGCATCTTTTCTAATGGTAGACAGCACATAGCTGATTAATCATGGTTCCTGAATCTAAAGAAAAGATGATGTCTGCTATGCTGTTTCTTCGCTAAATAAAATGAATCTACCAAATAATATAAATCTTTTCATAAGATTATGATAAAAGGATTCTTACATATTTTTGTTTTTATATATGTGCCTTTATAATTCCCGTGTCTATAAATGTTAAATGAACAGAGGTTGTTCATCATAATATTAATTTTTTAGAAATAATAGTACAATAAAATGGGAGACATATTTCAAATGGTAGACAGCACATTGCTGATTAATCATGGTTCCTGAATCTAAAGAAAAGATGATGTCTGCTATGCTGTTCCTTCTCTAAATAAAATGAGACTACCAAATAATATAAATCTATTCATAAAATTATAATAAAAGGATTCTTGCATTTTTTTGTTTTATATATGTACCTTTATAAATAAAATAAAACTACCAAATAATATAAATCTATTCATAAAATTATAATAAAAGGATTCTTTCATTTTTTTGGTTTATATATGTACCTTTATAATTCACGTGCCTATAAATGTTAAATGAACAGAGGTTGATTATCATAATATTAATTTTTAAGAATAATAGTACAATAAAATGGGAAACATATTCATATAATGTTTTCTTCTGTTTATATACCCTTAAGGTGAGAATTTTTATATTATATGGTATTTCTCTTTTAATCATTTGCATCTTTTCTCTTGTCTTCTTTTTTATACTTTATACCCCACCCCACTTCTTTTTTGTATTATACTATTAAGGATAAAACCAATGTAAAAAATTAAATTGTTAGACAAGCACACCTATACTGTGCTGCAAATCTAAACTGTACTTCAGTTTCTGAAAACTTTTCATACTTTTTTCTTTAATGAAAGTGTTAATTTAAATGTCATCAACAGTTTGTAAAAAATATTCTCTTTTTAAAGGTTCACTTAAAAATTACTTGTATGTGTCTTTGTGATTAAGTTCATGTTTCATGTTTGTGGAAATTCATGGAAACCAAGAGGTGTCATTTGACTTTCGGGAGCTAGAACTAAATACTATTTTAAGCTACTTGAATGGTTCTTTTTTGTTCTTTAGGCTAAGAACAAAACAAGGGTCTTTTGAAATAATAGCAAGTGCTCTTAACTGATGAGTTATCTCTCCAAGCCCTAATATCCCCTTTTAAAACCCACCAAACCTTATTGTCTTTTGAGTTTTTGATAAAAACTTTTGCTACAGGTGTTAAGTCATAATTCAAACTAATTTATAAATTTCAGATTATTGATTGTTTATAGAACGTCCTTCTCTCAAACTATTTACCTTAAAGTCAGTTTCAATGCTGCAGTAAAATAGATCTTCATCACATGGAGTTTCTCTTATTCTATTTATAAAATTATAATTTACAATTTCTCACATTGTCTCCTTCAGGTAGTACTACAAACAAAGGCAATGGAAGGAGAGAATCAGTCTGTGGTGTCAGAGTTTGTGTTCCTGGGACTCACCAACTCTTGGGACATTCAATTATTCCTCTTTGTGTTCTCTTCCACGTTTTATGTAGCAAGTATGACAGGAAACTCCCTCATCGTGTTCGCTGTGGCTTCTGACCCTCACTTACACTCTCCTATGTACTTTCTGTTGGCTAACCTCTCTTTCATTGACTTGGGTGTTTCTTCTGTTGTTTCCCCCAAGATGATTTATGATCTGTTGAGAAAGCATAAAGTCATCACTTTTAGAGGGTGCATCACCCAAATATTCTTCATTCACTTCGTTAGTGGTATAGAAATGGTTTTACTCATAGCCATGGCTTTTGACAGATATGTGGCCATATGTAAGCCTCTCCATTATCTGACCATTATGAGTTCAAAGATGTGCATCTTGTTTTCAGTGTCCTCTTGGGTGGTTGGATTTATGCATTCTCTCATTCAATTGGCTTTTGTAGTAAACTTACCATTCTGTGGACCAAATGTTTTGGACAGCTTCTATTGTGACTTTCCTGGGTTCATCAAACTTGCCTGTGTAGATACATACAGTACATACAGACTGAAATTACTGGTCTCTGTCAACACTGGATTTATGTCTGTAGGTTTCTTCTTCATACTGATCATTTCCTATATTGTCATCATATGTACTGTTCAGAAACATTCTTCAAGTGGCTCCTCTAAGGCCCTGTCTACACTTTCAGCTCATGTGACCGTGGTGGTCTTATTTTTTGGCCCCGTGATGTTCATCTACACACGGCCTTCTTCTTTCACACACTTGGATAAATTTCTGTCCATATTTGAGGCAGTTATCACCCCCATTCTGAACCCTGTGATCTACACATTCAGGAATCAAGAAATGAAAAAAGCAATGATGAGAGTATTTAAACATATAGTGTGCTGTAGACAAATAATTAAACACTTGCACTCTGATCATTCTTAATTGCATATAAATGTTAATTGTTAACCAGTATTAAAGAAAAATATTTCCTTGAAAATTTTGGTATGTTTAGTCACATTCATATATATTCTACTTTGTCTTATACTTAGTAAGAATGGCAATATATCATTTATTTAAATAGTGAAAATATGACAAATATAAATTCATAAGAAATAATATTTTCCTGAAGAAAGCTCTTAAACACAGCAGAGGGGATGTGTTTAGAAGTCTTCAGGTAAAGGAATATTTTCATTCTACTTTTCTAAGAATTATTCTCTTTTATTATGTTTCTTTGTATTCTGTATGTGCAAGTGCCTTAAATACTTGTAAGCAGAATTCAAGAAATACCAAATATTATTTGTTAGGACTCATTTAGCTTCATTCATATTTACAAGGGTGGTCCAACATGCTTAAAGTCAATAAATGTGTTTTATCACATGAAGAGTCTCAAAGACAGAAACTACATGATCACATCTGAAAATGTAGGAAAACAACCTTTAATCCAATTCGTGATTTCGTGATTACAGTCATGAATGATCAATCATTAGAAGGGAGCTGTCTCAAGACAATAAAAGCTATTATCTGTAAATCAATAACTAACAACATGGCAAATGAAGAAAAAAATTGTAACACTTTATTTAAAATCAGAAGAAAAATATCCTGCTGTTATTCAATTATAGGATTTGATTATTAACTTAAGCAATAAGACAACAGAAAGTATTAAAATGGTATTGAAACTTTGAAACTGTCAGTGGAGAAAGTAGAAAGGTATTAGGTACTTTTGTTACTGTGACAAACACCATGAACTAAAGCATCTAATGGAAGGGTTTATATTGACTTATCTTTTCAAAGGGAAAGCCCATAATGAAAAGGAAAGCATTGCAGCAGGTGTTGCAGGAGGAAGCATGCTAATTTAGCTACCAGTCACACACAGAGTAGAAAATGAACTAGAAGTGAAGAGATGATATAATTTTTCAGGACCTACTTGGAAATGCAGCTCACCAGCAAAATATATATTCTATGAGTTCCATAACCCTCCAAAAACATTGCTAATAAACCAAGTGCTCAAATACATGAGCCTATGAGAGGACTTCTATTCAGACCCCCATAGTAGTCCACAATAAGAGACAGACTTCCTAAATTGTAGTCTGGTTGCTCAGGAAATAAAGCCAACAATTGGCAAATGAACTTTATAGAATTTAAAAGCTTCTGGTCAGCAGATAAAATTTTTAATTGAGTGAGAAGGTAGTCTACTACAGGGTAGGAAATCTTCCCCACCTGTGTATCTGACAGAATGTTACTATCTAGACTACATGATGATCTAAAATCTGTATGAATAAGCAACTTAATAAAAATGGGCTACAGAGCTAATCAAAGTTCTCAGAAGAAAAATTTTAAAAGTTTCTAAGTATATTGAATGATATGGATCCTGATTGTCCATCTTATATCACCAGGCTTGGCTCCTAGTGGTGACACTGGTATACTAACTCAGCCATAAAACTTTTGACCCACAACCTGTCCTGTCTGTAAGATGCCCTGGCACAATGGGGGGATCAGAGCTTGTGGTATTGGCCATCCATCTGAGGCCTCCTAAGCCACAAGAGAAAGCACTTCCCCTAACTCTGCCTGGAAGGCCATGAATTGGAACCTGGATGGCTCCAAAATCCAGAAAGAATCAAACGTAACTGGGAAAAAGTCAGTAAAATGATTTCTAATAATATTCCGCTATAAGCAAAGGTGTCTAGTCCAGTTGTCACTAGGGAGGCTTTCTCCAGCAGATGATGGGAGAAAATGCAGAGATTAAGAACTTGGTACAGATTGCGAAACTTCCAGAAGAAGGGGAGGAAGGACTGTAGGAGTCAGAGGATACCAGGAGCTCAAGACCCATAGAATCAACAAAGCAGGGTTCACACAGGCTCACAGATAATAAGTCAACAACCATGTATCCCGGAAATGTTTGCACCATCCCTGTGCATATAAGCTGTGGTTGTTTAACTTGTAGTTTTTACGGGACACACAACACTAAGTTGGAATGAGGATATCTCTGACTCTTTTGATTCTTTGGGGGATCCTTTTCCAAATATATATATATATATATATATATATATATATATATATATATATATATATATATCCAGACATCATTTGAGGGTTTGTGCCTAGTCTTATTGTTTCTTGTTATTCCACATTATGATATCTTGTTATGATATCCCTGGGAAGCAAGCTTATTGTTGAATAGAAATGGAGTAGTGTATTGGGGGGGGGCAGGTGAGGAAGGAACATTGGGAGAATTGATTGTGTTTTTACAAATGAAGTGTCCTTCGAATCAGAGCGTGGTGCTCACCAATAGCGTATCTAAATGAACCACGGGGCTTTGGAGCACTGTAGACAAAGAGAAGACAGGAAGTAGTAAGATCCAGGGGAGATAGGATCTCCTTTTGGATAAAGGAATGGTAGAGGTATGAAGCAACTGGTGGCTGCTCCCTGCTTCTCTGGTCTTTCATGTTCTAACCCCAATACCTTCTCCTGGGACTGAAAGAGACAAATTAGATTAATGCTTTGGAGGAGGGAAGGCTGCAAATGGGATTTACTGCATGAGAAAAGAATAAATAAATGGAAGAAACACTGTTATTTATTTATTAATTTGTAAATAATAGGAATCAACATTTCCACTTTCTCTCCTATTCCCACTTCCATCCCGTTTCCCAACTTACCCTTCTCCCCTTGCCCTCCAGTCCTAAGAGAGGGCAGGGTACCTTGGCCTCTAGGAAGTCCCAGGCCCTTTCTCCTGCATCCAGGCTTAGGAAGGTATGCATGCAAATAGACTAGTATCCCATGAAGCCAGTACATGCAGTAGAGACAAATCCCAGTGCCATTATCATTGGCTTCTCAGTCTTCCCCAATGTCAGCAACATTTCGAGGCTCCAGTTTGATGCCATGCTCATTCAATCCAAGTCCAGATGGCTTTGGTGAGCTCCCATTAGTTCAGGCACACTGTTTCAGTGGGTGGACCAACCCCTTGTGGTCCTGACTTCCTTGCTCATGTTCTCCCTCCTTCTGCCCATGAACTGGACCTTGGGAGCTCAGTCCAGTGCTCCCATGTGGGTCTCTGTCTCTATCTCCATCTGCCACCAGATGAAGTTTCTGTGGTGATATTCAAGATAGTCATTAGCCTGACTACAGGACAAGGCCAGTTCAAGCACCCTCTCCTCTACTGCCCAGAGTCCTAGCTGGAAACATTCCTGTGGGCATCTGGGTCGCCAAGCCCACAATGCCTCTTTTAATTAAGATATCTTCTTCCCTGCTCCTATATCTGTCCTTCCTCCATCTCAACCATCCCACTCCCCCAAGCTCTTCTCTTCTCCCTTCTCTCTTCCCCTCTTCCCTTGCCCCCACCCACAGCTCCATGCTCCCAACTTTTGCCTGGCCATCTTGTCTGCTTCCAATTTCCAGGGGGATCTATATATGTTTGTTTTTGGGGGGTAGTTCCTTATTATTTAGCTTCTCTAGGATCGCAAACTATCGGCTCAATGTTCATTGTTGAGGGGCTAGAATCCACTAATGAGTGAGTGCATACCATATTCATATATTTGGGTATGGGATAGTCCACTCAGAAGAGTGTTTTATACTTCCATCCATTTGCATGCAAAATTCAAGCTGTCATTGTTTTTTACCACTGAGTAGTACTCTAATGTGTATATGTGCCACACTTTCTTTATCCACTCTTCTTTTGAAGGGCATCTAGGCTGTTTACAGGTTCTGGCTATTAAAAATAATGCTGCCATGAACATTGTTGAACAAATGTTTTTGTAGTATGATTGGGCATCTCTTGGATATATTCCCAAGAGTGCTATTGCTGGATCCTGAGGTAGGTTGATTCCCAATTTTCTGAGAAACTGGCACATTGATTTTGAAAGTGGTTGTGCAAGTTTGCATTCCCACCAGCAATGGATGAGTGTTCCCCTTACTCCACATCCTCTCCATCATAGGTTATCATTAGTGTTTTTGATTTTAGATATTCTGACAGGTGTAACATGGTATTTCAAAGTTGTTTTGATTTGCATCTCCCTGATAGTTAATGAAGTTGAATATGTCCTAAAGTATCTTTTGGCCATTTGAAATTCTTCTGTTGAAAATTCTCTGTTCAGTTCAGTACCCCATTTTTTAATTGGGTTGTTTAGAATTTTTTAAAGTCAAGCTTCTTGAGTTCTTTATATATTTTGGAGATCAGACCTTTGTCTGATGTGGGGTTAGTGAATATCTTCTTTGTTAAGTGGGTAACCTTTTTTGTCTTAAAGACTGTGTCCTTTGCTTTACAGAATTCTCTCACTTTAAGAAGGTCCCATTTATTCATTGTTGCTTTTATTTTATGTGCTACTAGGGTTATATGTAGGAAGTGTCTCCTGTGCCCATGAATTACAGGCTACTTCTCACTTTCTCTTCTATCAAGATTAGTGTGGTCAGATTTATATTGAGGTCTTTAATCCATTTGGACATGAGTTTTGTGCATGGTGATAGATATTGATCTATTTTTAGTCTTCTACAAGTTGACATCCAGTTAAGCCAGCAGCTTTTGTGAAAAATGCTTTTTTTCTTCCATTGTATAATTTTAGCTTCTTTGTCAAAAAATCAGGTGTTCATAGGTTTGTGGACTAATATCCGGTAGCTCTTGGACAGTTGCAAATTAGAACTATGATGGGATTCCATATCGCTCTAGTCAGAATATTTATCATCAAGAAAACAGATGACAACAATTGCTGGTAAGAAAAGTGGAATCCCTTATTCATTACTGTTGAGGTTCTAGGTGTAGCCACTATGGAAATCAATGTGGAGGCATCTAAATTATACTGACTAGTGCTCATAGCACTGAACTATGCACACTACTGGAGGAGAAAAGTAATCATCAAGTTCACCCTGCCACAAAACCCTGTAAGTTACAATAGCAACATATCTGCATGATATACCCATTGGTGCAATAGTGACACAAATGCCATGGAACTAACAAACATAGTTTGATTGGATTCAAGACATATACAATGATAGGAACACCATATCTGAGACGGCTTATTATTTCAAGAACCCGAGACTATATAGGCCAGAGATGCTATAGAAAATATACTAACAATTATTCTGCTAACAAAACTACTCTAAATAACCTATTACTATACCCATAAATTAGAGAATTACTCAACTCACATTAAGAAAATTCTTGCAGTAGTGGATAGGTAATACAGAGACTCATGACTGGACAACATGGACAGGGTAAGAGAATTCAGACAACCTATCCTTAAATGAGATGACTATAGTACTCCTCTCACCTCATGCTAGAGATCTATATGGAAGAGGAGATAGAAAGATTCTAAGAGCTAACAGTGTTGAACGACTTTAAGGAAACAACATGGATGTTGGACAAATGAACTGTCAGAGACTGTAATTGCAAGCCCAATATCCACCAGGCTATTCAAACCAGAAAATAGCCTCTCAAGAAGAAGGTGAAATGGGTATAAGTTTCTATCCCCAAGAACCTATTTGCAATTGATGTCGGGACAGAAAAAATCAGTTTCACTGATTGACACTGGGTATATGACTAAGGGTAAAGGTACATGCTCAAGAAATACTTGTTCAATACAAAACAGAATCTATTTTTTTGTTGTTTGTTTTGGTGTTTATTAAAACTTTTATTTGTTTTTGCTTTTGTTTGTTGTTTTTTAAGAGAGGGTAAGAATATAAATTTAGAAAAGTAGGGGGCTGTAGGGAGGAGTTGAATTTAGAGGAAGAATGTGATTAAAATATATTGTATGAAAAGTTTAAAACATAAATTAGAGAAGAAAACATTAAAATAGAACTATCATACTACCAGCTATACCAGTTCTGGCCACATACATAAAGGACCCTGTCTTACTTAGTTTTCCATTTAAATGAGATAAATCACCATGACCAAAGCAACTTCTAGAAGAAATAGTTTATTTAGATTTACAGTTACAGGGAGCTAAGTATCCATGATGGCAGAGCAGAAGCATGAAAACAGGACCTAGGAACTTATATCCTTGTTGTAAACACAAAACAGACCGCACTGGGAGTGCTGCGAGGCTTTGAACCCTCAGAGCCCATCACAGTCACCTACTTCTACGAGGTAGTGTATAGCTACTAAACTTACCCAAAGAGTGCCTCCAACTGGGGACCAATTATACAAATATTTGAGCATCTGAGAGATATTCTTACAGACAATATCTACTGCAAAGATATTTGTGTATTCATGTTTTTACTATTCTATTTATAATAGCTAGAGAAAGGAATATGTCACAGATCACCTAGTGAATAGATAACACACACAAAGAAATTTTATTCAGCACAAAACAATGAGTTGTGATGTTTAAAATTTTTATAATTGCTTAGTATTGTAAAAAAAAAAAGGCTTGTACGGAGATGGAGTCAACTGTTAGGGTCAGTTCCCTTCTTCCACATGTTAGCTCCAGAGATTGAACTCAGGTCCTCGAGCTTGATAGTAAGTGCCCTTTTCATGGAGCCAACTCATTGGTTTAATACTTTGATTATTTATGCTTAATATTGAGAAAATATTTACATTGAAGAAATAAGTAATTGCAGTGAGTAATTATCAATTATTGGATCCATGTAGCTTAATGAGATAAAAATAATTCCACTTTCTCTCTATATCTGAGTTTCAGAGTTCTTTGGACACACTGAACAAAACAAATAATTCTCTGGAGAAAAGTTCTGTAACCGGAAGCTCCTTCAAAGTTGTCATGCCTTTCCATTGTCCTTGGTCAGATACTCTCAAGGTGTACATAATTAGCTTCATATATTCTTAATGGAGGATTCTATGTGGCATTTTATCTGAGAGGACACAGGGAAACCTGGCTCTACAAGATGTTGTTATCATTCAGGTAAAATGGAGAGATGGAAATAAACTTAACTGTTTATAAGTTGATTATACACAGATGTTAGTTTGTGAAGTTTGTGGTTAGTGTTGCTCTGGACCTGAGCTGCATCCTAAAGAACTCGAGGAAGTCTAGAACAAAGTAGAGCAGAGACAAGAAAAGGAATTAAACAACACAGAAGGATGATTATAACAATATTCACTGTGTGAAAAGGCTTTGAATTTGATTGGAAAGAGATCAAGGAGGGGTTCGTGGAGTGATTTGGAGGGAGGAAAGTGAAGGGAGAAATGATGTAATGAGATTACATCATAATCACAAAAATAAGAGAAAAATGTCTATACAAATATTGGAAAAAGCAAAACTACTGACTGCCTTTGAGCTAGAACCACATTATACATAGGGGAATATAAGTAGTACTAGAAAATGACAAAAACATTGTGATGTTTTGTGTGAAACATACGCATTAATCTGCTCTTCTATGCTCAGAAATGATAAAATGATATAATCTCCTACTAACTGACAAATAAAAATAGCTTGTTAACACATACAAATAAAATGGTAGGAGTTATTGCCTTTTCTTTCATTTTTCCAAAGAGAAGAATATAAATGTACCATTTTTGTAATATAGTAGCAAATTTTATTAGTGAGTTTTCAAGATGACAGTGACTCATGTATTCCTGAGTAGAAAATAGTGCTTAACATGGAGAATACAAGACCCAGTGCTGAAAGCATACTATCCCATGTAATGTCATTTTTTCATCACGATGGGGCAATTTCAGAATACAATTCCTGAGGTGCCAGGAGTTATATTTATTTCTTGCTTCATTTTAAAGAACATAAATAGTAGTGAAAATTTTGTTTCTAAACTATAAGTATAGTGGAGAAGGTTTAAAAAAATTTGTCAAGCAGATATACTAGAATGTGAGAAAGAATCACTAATACAAAGGCATTGCAAAAGCTGTTTACACAAGTGTAATCATTGTAGTTTTTGACTTTCTGTTTATTATGATTTATTTATTCCCCCACCCCTATTCAGTTTGAATAATATCATTTTTCTTCAGTTTTCTCTTTTGCTTCAGAAATCTGCATAGAATATCTCAATAAACTATACAGCTACAGATAGAGTTTTTAATAGATAAATAACATCTTTTCCCATTCTACAGTAAAATACAATGACATCTTGAAATTTGCAGGCAAATGTATGGATCTACAAAAAAAAACTGAATTAAGTAACCCAGACACAGAAAGACACGTATAATACACACTCACTCATAGTGACTTTGACACATAAGGCAAAGAAAATCAGCCCAGAGTCCTCATCATAGGAGCTAGACAACAAAGAGAATCCTACGATAGCTCTACATGGCTCTACATAGATAGGAAAAAAAGACAAGATCTGAGTAAATTGGGAACGTGGGAGTCACAAAAGAGGATAGAAATGGAGAGGGGAGGAAAGTAAGGGAGTGGAGAAAATGTATAGCTCATTAAAAGCAATAAATATCTCAACAAGACTGCATGACGAGTAGCAGCTTCTCTGCATTACTACAAATTCAAATTATATGAGCATAATAGGAAACCATTCTTCCTCTAGTTTTATGAAGACACAATTAACAAATAGATTATTTATATATTTATAGTGTACAGTGAGATGTTTTATATATGTGAATATATAAAATACAAAAATATAAAACTGTAAAATACATGTGCATGTTGTGAGCTAACTAGCATAGTTGCCACCCATACTGATTTAGAAAATGAATGGTGAAGTTCTGCACTTACCAATTTTCATGTAGGCCCTACTGTTAGTAACAGTCACCTCACTGTGCTATTCATTTCCAGAAAGTACACAACCTGTCTAATTATGTATTTTTCTTTTAACAAATATTCTCAATTTTACTTTTCTATTCCATCCCATTTACTCATGATACTTTATTATACTTTCTGCTTCTACCACTCTAGAATCTCTAGAATCCATGTCAACTGAGATATTTCAGCATTTGACTTTCTATGTTTCTTTAATCCAGTTAGCACAATGACTTCTAGTCTTATTCATGGTAGAAGAAAAATAGGATTGCTTTTCTTTGAAGGGGATGAAAGAATAGTCCATGTGTATCCGAGTGTCTGTGTGCGTCTGTGTTTTCAACTCATCTATTATTTAACACATCTTATTTTTGCATATTAATTTTTATTTGTGAATGTACTTCTTCTGGATACAAATTCTTCTAATTATAATTGCAAATAATATAACATTTCTATATTTAATTTTAAAAACTAATTTTATTATAATTTTATGTGTATGACTATATATATATGAGTATATATATATAGTGTATGACTATGTATATATGAGTAGGGTGAATGTATTACTTGATGTGTGTGTGTGGTACTTGCACACACAATAACACAGACCTGTGTCCACTGGAAGTCAGAAGACAATGTTCTGGGTCCTGCTCTCCCAATCTCCACTTTATTCCTTTGAATGGGTTTCATGCCGAGCCTGGATCTAGTATGGAAGTCCCCAAGCTCAAGTGATCATTTATTTCCACTTTTCACCACAGTGTTGACACATACACAGTCACATTAGCTTCTTGTTTGGGTAATGGGATCTGAGCACAGGTCCTCAAGATTGCACAGTGATTGCCCGTACTAAAAACAAGCTATCTTTCTAACCTGATATTTCCGGTTTTTAGTCTTTTCCATTGCTCTTCAACCTTTATTTTTCTGCCTAAAACTTCTACAACCTCTTTAACATTTGTGGCATTGACAATCAACTATAGGGGCCTCACTCATCTGTAGTTTATTTCATTGTGCTACAAACTGAGTCTTTATCTCTTAATTTTTTGAAGTACATCCACGAGTTTTTTTTGTCTTCCTGAGTAAGTATACTAATATATATTCACATCAAGTCTTTTAAAACCCACCAAAAGTTATTATCTTAAAAAACTAAAGCTTTTCAAAATAAAAATATAACTACCTCATTTCTGTTTCTTTTTCTTCCCCAACACTTCCCACACACTTTCTCTTTTTATCTTTGGAAACTGTGGGGTGATATTTTACTACGGTTTGAAGTTATGAACCACTGATGACTAGTGTTTCTCAGTGCTTGTATATATATATATATATACATATATACATATTGCAGGACTTTATCTTAATACAATTATAATTTATCATTTCTCCTGTTTCTTCTTTCAGGTAGCACTTTCAAAAAAGATCAATGGAAGGAGTGAATCAGTCTATGGTGTCAGAGTTTGTGTTCCTAGGACTCACCAACTCTCTGAGTATTCAACTATTGCTCTTTGTGTTCTCCTCCATGTTTATGTAGCAAGCATGACAGGAAACTCCCTCATCGTGTTCGCTGTGGCTTCTGACCCTCCTCTTACACTCTCCCATGTACTTTCTGTTGGCTAGCCTCTCCTTCATTGACTTGGGTGTTTCTTTTGTTGAGTCCCCCAAGATGATTTATGACTTATTCAGAAAACACAAAGTCATATCCTTTAGAGGCTGTGTCACTCAAATCTTCTTCATTCATGTCATTGGAGGTGTGTGAGATGGTGCTGCTCATAGCCATGGCTTTCGACAGATATGTGGTCATATGTAAACCTCTCCATTACTTGACCATTACGAGCCCGAGGATGTGCATCTTGTTTTTAGTGGCTGCCTGAGTGGTTGGGCCTTATTCATTCACTGATTCAACTGGTTTTTTGTAGTAGTCTTACCTTTCTGTGGGCCAAACGTGATGGACAGCTTCTACTGTGACCTTCCTCGATTTATCAAACTTGCCTGCACAGACACCCATAAACTAGAATTCATGGTCACAGCCAACAGTGGATTCATCTCTGTGGGCTCCTTCATCATACTAATCATTTCCTATATTGTCATCATAATCACTGTACAAAAACACTCGTCAAGTTCTTCCTCTAAAGCTCTGTCCACACTTTCAGCTCATCTCTCTGTGGTGGTCTTATTCTTTGGTCCGTTGATATTCTTTATACCTGGCCTTCTCCTTCTATACACCTGGACAAATTTCTGGCAATTTTTGATGCAGTTGTTACTCCTTTTCGAATCCTGTGATATACACACTCAGAAATCAGGAAATGAAGGTAGCAATGAGGAGAGTATGCAGACATCTAGTTAGTTATAGGAAAACTTCTTAAATCAATGTGCTGTGGACTATCTTCAATGAATGCGGAAGTTTATTGTTCACCAACGTGAGAAAAAATTTGCAAGTGTGTATATATTTTTTTCACTCACATATAGATTAAGTATATACGTTTGTCTTATCCATATCTCTATATTCTCCTGCTTAGGCTGTATTAACAATCTCTTCAGAAACAGAGAATCACATTAATCTATAAAGAAAAAAATATAATAATCTTGAACTTACATTCCTAAGGAATAATATTTATATTGGCATTGCTGGAACTTAAGCCTTTAGAACAAGGGAAATTTCTCCCTCTCTGCTTTTACGCTTGTTTTATATGTTGAGATTCTATGCATGATATTGAATTCAAAAATTTTTATTCTTCTGTATCCCCCCTCCATTCATTTCTGACCCCTCACATTACTTTTCTAATTTATGACTTTTTTAATTTTAAATATATTCACATATATATGTTAAGAAAATAAAATATAAAGAAAATACTGAATTTATCCAATGTTGCCCATATGTATATGTGTTTACTATACATTGTCAAATGCAGGAATTTCTGGATGCCTTTACTGGTTTGCTTATAAAGCCTTAGTCAACTGAGGCATTTGTTTGTCTCCTGTTGTTTGTATGTGTTATCCATTTGGAGTTTTTCTGCTGTGGAAGGAGATTCAAATCAGCAGAACACACACAAGGATATAATGGATGCCTGCTTGGTGTAGAAGACTTGCAAGCCATTTTGGAAAACCAGCAAGAAACTAAGTAAACATGACTTTTCTGTCAGATTAGCATTACTCTATTCACATATATCAAATTTCTATTCATTTATATTTATTATTTCTTTATTCTTGGTATATTTCCATGTTACAGTAAAACTCAAGAATAAATTGTGTAATATTTGAAAGGAGGCTTTGAAGCAATATGTATGTTCACTTTGTGAGTTGGTAGACAGGAACTAAGATACTGCATGTGTTGCTACAAGGACTCTGTGATATGGGAGTAAAACCATCCCTGAAGATTTTCTGTGCTTTTATAGTTCTCAAACTTTACTTCCTCCAGGTCCCAGTCATTTGCAGGTCATCGCCACTGTGATGACAGTCACAAGGCACACACTCGCCTGCATCATCAAATTTGTTGCCTTAAGACAGACACAGCACAGTTTATTCCTTGTTCTTCACTACATGACATTTTCATTTCCATTGTTCTGGTTCACTGGCTTGAGGTGCAGCATGAGGTTAATTGGGATCAGACTTAAGTGCAGTAATGAATGATTTCCATATTCATAAAGTCTTGTTCACGTAAGTAGCCACTGTAACATCCTTATGTTCTTTGTTCTTTACTGAGAAACCTGTAGTGGTTAGAGCCAGTTCTATTTTGTTCATTAAATGAATAATTTATAAATTTCCATGTTATTCAAATGATATTTCATCAATCACAGGGCACTTTTATATCAGATGAAATGTAGATAATGAGTTCACAACACATGAAACTAACTAGTCTACCCACATGCTTCATTCCTTATAAGCCAGTGATGGAAAACTTGGGCTAGGAAATGGGCTAATCGTTGTCTCTCCAATGTGGAAGGCGCAGAAGTAGCTGTGCCAATCTTGCTAAGAGTTCCCAGTTGTTCACTCCTTTCTGTAGTTATACATTTTACTTGGGGTTTTTCAAGACTCTATTTTTTTCTTAGCTCTGTTGCCCTTTAATGGTAAGAACTCACTATTCTAGACATCTCCTTTCTTTTATTATCTTTTATTTGTTCTTATAACCCTGCTCAAACTCCGAATATTTTTGCTTATGTAAATTCTCTTCCATTATCAGAATTTGTTATATTTTCTTTCCTGGATCTTGATTTATTCCCTGTTTATTGTTGTGAAACAATAAACAGAAAATTGAATTGCATTTATTTGCAATGGCAAATATATATTTTATTATTATTATATATAATTGCAATTATATATATAATTGCAATATACAAGAAAAGATCTGTAAGACACAAATGACACAATGGTTATCCCAAAAATGATTAGGTAGGGGGGTTTGTTTTGCCTGAGTTTTGAGATGCCCCAAGCATGACCACCAAGAATCAATGAAATTGCCGGGCGGTGGTGGCGCACGCCTTTAATCCCAGCACTCGGGAGGCAGAGGCAGGCGGATCTCTGGGAGTTCGAGGCCAGCCTGGTTTACAAGAGCTAGTTCCGGAATAGGGACCAAAGCTACAGAGAAACCCTGTCTCGAAAAAAAAATCAAAACAAAAAAAAAGAAAAACAACAACAACAACAACAAAAGAATCAATGAAATTAAGAGCCTGCATAATACTTGTACAAATATTATAGGACAGACCATTTGTATTGGAGAGCCAATTAATGTGTTATTCCTTGGAAGACTATTTCTCCTAAAGTCAGCATTCCTGAGCTGTCTGTAGTTCTCTGTGTAGGAATGAGACTCTTGGGCTTTCCCCTCACCCATTATACCATGGATGTTGGCCTTGTTCACATAATATTTAGGCAATCATACTGAGACTTTATGATTACAACTTCTGACATTACTAGAGGTCACAATCTCATAGCAAACTCCCTGTCCTCTGACTCTTACAATCTTTCTGATCTCTTCTACCTGAGGTGTGGGAGTTGTTTTGTTTCAATAATGGTCTCCACCCATTCCAAGAGGAGCTTCCTTGATGAGGAGTAAGGACATCACTCATCTGTGTGTATAAGGACAAATATTTAGAATGCAGTTTAGACACAACGCTGGTTTAATAAAGTGGCAGTTGTTTGTTTTTCTCCAAGATCCATGAATTTCCTTCCCTGAATAGCTGGCAAGTTTTCCAATTCCACACAAAATTACCCTATTACTGAACAATTCTTTTATTTATTTGTTTGTTATTTGTTTATTTATTTAGGTTTTTAAGACAGGGATTCTTGTGTAACCTTGGCTGTCCTGGAACTCACTCTGTAGACCAGTCTGGCCTGGTGTTCTCAGAGATCTGCCTGCCTCTGCTTTCTGTGTGTGCTGAGATTAAAGGTGTGTGTTTCAACGATTTGGCTTGAGCAAGTTTTAAGATGCTATGCATTTTTCCTTTTTGAATTTTTTTAATTTCTTTTTTTATTCCACCCCATAGTTCTCACCCCAAATATCTGTGTCAGATCGAAGCCCATCCATTCCTCCCAATGTGTAAGGGTTCCCATGGAAAGTTAACAAAGTCTGGCACAGTAAGTTTGGGCAGGACTAAGCCGCTCCCCCACACCCTGCATTAAGGCTGAGCATAGCATCCCACCATAGGGAATGGGCTCTAATAAGCTTGCTCATGCACCAGGGATAGATCCTGACCCTACTTGCCAGGCGCCTCACATAGAGCCCAATTTTCACCCCTGTCTCTGACCTAGGGAGGGCCTAGTTTGGTTCCTGTCAGTTACACAGCTTTTGGTCTAGGGTTCATGAATTTCCACGGGCGTGGTCGAGATGTCTGTAGATTTCTCTCCATGATCTTGACCTCTTGCCCATATATTCCCTCATCCCTCTCTTCGTTCTCAGTGTTTGGCCTGGTGCGTGTCTGTGGATCTCCCATCTGGTTCCATCAGTTGCTGGATTGTTGGCGCTTGTTTTTCCTGGCTGCCCAGAACTGAAATAATCACAGCAGAAACTGTCTTATTTAAATCACTGCTTGATCCATTAATTCTAGCTTCTTATTGGCTAACTCTTACAACTTAATTTAACCCATTGTGAATCGCCACATGGCTGTGGATTACTCAAATGATTCTGGCATGTCTGTTCCCGGGTGGGGCTACGTAGCATCTTTGAGACGCCTCCTTCTTTTTCTTAGAATTCAATTTAGTTCTCCCTGATATCTTCTTCAATTTCTTTCTTAGAGACTTAAAGTTCTTATCATACAGGCCTTTCACGTTTTTATCTAGAGTTAACCAAAGATATTTTTATGTTACTTCTGGGTATTTTAAAGGCTGATGTTTCTCTGATTTCTTTCTTGGCCCATTTATCATTTGTATGTAGTAGGGCTTCCTATTTTTTTAGAGGTAATCTTGTATCCTTCCACATTACTGAAGGTGTTTATCAACTGTAGGAGTTTCCAGATAGAGTTTTTTGGGTCACTTACATAAACTTATCCTATCTCTATCACAGTGGAAGTTTGACTTCTTCCTTTTTAATTTGTATCCTCTTGATCTCCTTTTGCTGTCTTTTTTGCTCTAGCTAGAACTTCAAGTACTATATTGACTAGATATGGAGAGCCTTGTCATGTTCCTGATTTTAATGGAATCACTTTGAGCTTCTTTCCATTTAATTTTTCTGTTAATATTTTGGGTTTTAAATATTGCTTTCAAAATGTTTAGATATGTTTCTTGTATTCTGATCTCTCCTCAAGATCTTTATCATAAGGGGTGTTGAATTTTGTCAAAGGCATTTTTGGCATCTAATGAGATGATCTTGTGTTTTTTTCTTTCATTTTGTTGATACAGTGGATTATATCGACAGATTTTCAGATATTGAGACAACCCTGCATATCTGGGATGAAGTCTACATGGTCATGGTGAATTTTTTTTGATGTGTTTTTTGATTCTGTTTGTATGTTTACTGAGTATTTTTGCATCAATGTTTGTAAGTGAGATTGGGCTTTACTTCTCCATTTTAGCTGCATCTTTGTGTGGTTTGGTTATCAAGGTAACAGTAGTACAGTTTGGGGGATGCTTCTTCTGTTCCTATTCCATGGAACAATTTGAAGACTTTGGAATTACTACTTACTCAAAATTTTGGTAAATTCTGTGTTGAAGTCATTTGGTTCTGGGCTTTCTGTGAATGGGAGACTTTCAATGGCTATTTCTATTTCCTTTGGGTTATAGGTTTATTTAAATTGTTTTTCTTGTCTTGATTAAATTTTGAATATGGAACTTATCAATTTTTAACCCTTTCTTTTAAATTTTCCAATTTTGAGGAGTACAGATTTTTGAAGTGTGATCCGATGAGTCTCTGAATATCCTTAGTATCTGTTGTTATGCCCCTCTTCATTTCTGATTTTGTTAATATGTATATTCTTTTTCTGACTTTTCATTAGTTTTTCTTGTTTTTCTGTTAATTTTCAGTTTGGCAGACATGTGTATTAGTAAGATAGGGGGGTTTAAATCTCCCATTATTAGCTTGTGTGGGCTAATATGCAAATTAAGCTTTTGTAATATTTCTTTTTACGAATGTGGGTGCCCTTGTTTTTGGGGCATAAATGTTCAGGATTGAGACTTCATCTTAATGGATTTTTCCAGTAATAAATATTATATGTCTTTCTTCATTGCTTTTGATTGATCTTAGTTTGAAGTCTATTTTGTGAGACAGTAGGATAGCTATACCAGCTTGCTTCTTAGGTTCTTTTGCTTCGAAAGTCTTTTTCACCCTTTATTTATAGGAAATATGTGTTTTTAAAGTTGAGATGTGTTTCTTGTATGCAGCAGAAGGTTGGGTTCTATATCCATTCTGTTAATCTGTGTCTTTTTATAGGGTTGAGTCCATTCAATTTAAGGAATATTAATCACCAGTGATTGTTCATTCCTGGTTCCTTTTTGGTGGCAGTATGTGTGTGTTTCTCTTCTTTAGTATTTGCTGTTGTGGGATTATCTATTGTTTGTGCTTTCATGGGTAAAGCTTACTTCCTTGGGTTGGAATTTTTCCCTCTAGTACTTTATGTAGGACTGGATTTGTGGATCGGTATTGGTTAAATCTTGTTTTGTCATGGACTATCTTGTTTTCTCCATCTATGGTGATTGAAAGTTTTGCTGAGTATAGTAGTCTGGTTTGGCATCCATGGTGTTTTAGTGTCTGTATAAGACCTGTCAAGACCTACTTTCAGAGTCTACATTGATAAGTCAGGGAGTTATTTTAATGGGTCTGCCTTTATATATTACTTAGCTTTTCCTTTACAGTTCTTCATATTCTTTCTTTATTTTATATTTTTATATTTTGATTTTTATGTGAGGAAGGATTATTTTTGGGTCCAATCTATTTAGTGATTCTGTAGCTTGTCTTGTATTTTCATAGGTATTTCCTTCTTCTTGTTGGTACAGTTTTCTTCTATGATTTTGTTGAATATATTTTCTGTGCCTTTGAGCTGCTGATTCTTCTCCTTTTTCTCTCCCTATTATTCTTGTGTTTTGGTATTTTAATTGTGTCCCAAATTTCCTAGATTTTTGTGTTAGACGTTGTTACCTTTAATGTTTTCTTTGAATGATAATTCTATTTCTTCTGCTTTTTCTTCCTTTGGATGTCTAGGTTTTTCCTGTAGTAGGACTACAAGGTTCTGGTGTTATCCAGATTGCTCTTAAAAGGTTGTTGAATATATTCTTGTATTGGTGTCTACCCATTTGTTAGTCCATTTTGCGTGGCTGGGCAGTGTCTTTGACTCCTAGTTCGATTTTTGCAGTTGGTGTCTGTGTCTCAGTTATCCTGTCTTGAACCAATCTGTCAGTTCCAACTCTGTTTTAGGGAGTGGCTCTTGGTTCCTCTGTGTAGTTGCAGTCCTGTTTGCTGCTGGTCACTCCCTTCTGTTCATTCTGTGCAATCACAGTCTGTATCTCAGTGGGCTTCTGAGGTCACAGAGGATGAGTAGGCTTGTGATTGAAATGGAACATTTTATTGCCCAGTACCTGATAGGTGGTGCTTGAGTACACCTGCCTATAGGAGGTTTGCTCTTGTAGCTGAGGTGTGTAAAGTGCCCATGTTTTTGCTTAGGGCTATAGATACTGGGCTGTCCAGTTGATTTGTTCTATGCAGTTGTAGTCCATGACTCATGGAGTTGCTGAAGTCGTCCTTGGATTTGTGGGTTTGGGGATGAGGAGTGCACACTTGTCAATGCTCATTTTTATTGAGCTCTGGAGCAGGGGAAAATATGTAAATTTTGTATAAAAAATTAAATTGCAGTATAGAGTGTCACAATTTTCTTATCCTGAACACACACACACACACACACACACACACACACACTCACATACATGCAAACAATTTTAACAGCACTACAAGTAAAAAAAACAAGGAGATAACATCTATATCTATAAACCTCAGACAATTTTCAGGAGAGTCTTCCTCACTACTTAGGTGAACTAATTTTTGGCAAATTTACATTAAAACAAATCATAATGTACATATTCTCTCTTTCTCTGTGTTTCTATCTCTCTCTCTCTCTGAGTGTGTGTGTGTGTGTATGTGTGCACATACAACTTGCAGTATTTTCTTCATTATGAGAAAAAACATACCTGTATTGTAAGGTATTCACATACATTGCTGAATATTGAGAATATCCACTGAAAAATATCTAATACAGAAAACATGCCAATTATGTGGGTGCAATTTGGACTTTAAGTTACAATGGAGACTGAAACACGTGATTTAGAATTTAGTGATTGTTTTGGTGTACTTTTAACAATCTCTGGTAAGTGGCTTTCATACATTGTAAATAAACTATTGATACATATAAAATGTATCATGTC